>MU228462.1:119335-131903 GCA_018584345.1 Thuja plicata | reverse complement strand
AACTTTAACAGGTTCATTATACCTAGTACAATATTTGTGGGTACTAATCCCCACCAGAGTTTTCCTTTGATCAAGGTTCTCCGTAATCATATCATGTGTTATGTGTTCTTGTGTTATGTTTCTTTGATGCACATTTGATTTATGTTTAATTGGCTGAAATATAATTAATAGATAAACATTGATTCATCCCCCCCCCCTCTTAGTGTTTCTAACAAGATTGGCTAAGGGTATGTTGAAGATATGTATGATAATTTATTTCATATATTATGTATGTTGAAACACTGATGATTCCAAGTAGGTTTTGACATTTTCTATTTAATATTTGTAGTGCTCCTACATATGTATTTTCCAATAATGCAACATGTAGTAAGTATTAGTCACATTGTTAAACAAGACCATAATTGTTTTTCAGCTTAGATGTCGTCCATTCAAGATTCCATGCAATTGGAAAAATGGAGTACTTGTTTCAATCACAACTTGAAATCATGAGTTAGTAGTCCATCCAATCATGCGCCAAATTTTGGTATTCACATCAATACAAGGAAAATACATGTCACTAAAAGTATCAGTTCTATAAAGGACTTGAATCCATATCTAAGTAGATGGATGATCAAGGGATGTGTTACAACCAAAAGGATGATGCATTATTTTACAACACATAGAAGTAGTGAATGATTTTTCAACTTTGATTTGACATATGTTGAAGGAATGAAAATTCAGATTGTTTATTTTAATGACATTACAAAAGCACATTATGACAGAGTGAAAGTGAGTGGAATATATAAAATTGCAAATGTATTGTAAAGGATGAAAATAAAAAATATAACAAGATAAATAGTTGTATGGAGATTACATTGGACCAGGTATTAGTTTAAAAATGTTGTGATGATGAAAATTTTGTTAAAATAAACTTGATCCAGTTTACACAATTTGATAAAATTAGAAAGATTAAAAATAATAAATTGGTGGACATAATTGGGCTTGTTGTGAATAATGGATAAATCTTAGTTGTTAACAAAGGGGATGGATAAGATTTTATCAAAGGACTACAAAATTAGTTGACATTATCATCAACAATTGATGTGAATTTCTTGGGTTTACCTTGCCAACAAGAGGGCAAATAGTTGAAAATCTTAAAGGTCTAGAAAAAAGTGTGCTTGCTGTAAGGAATGGGCATATGGATAAATTTAGAGGTAAGGTCATAAATGCTATGACATCAAAAATATTAACAACTAAACCTTCAATACCAGAAGAAAAGGTCATCATATCTAGAGAAGATATATATAATATTTAAATATATTTATCCTTGTTAATTATTGAGCAAGATAATGCAAAAATATGTAGGGTCGTTATTACATATCTTTTAGAATGCAAGTTAATAATAGCACGTCCTTTGGAGACTGAAATGAGGGAAACTACACATTTCATCAGAAAATATAATTTCTTCTATATCTAGCATGTTCGCTTCTTGTAAGTGGCAAGGAATGGGGAAAAAATTATGATGGTACATGGTTCTATTCTAATTGTTAGGTGAAAATGCCTAAGTTTAACTATCGATACCTTCCACAAGTGAAACACCAAGATCACAGTTGTGCACTTTAGGTAGTGGATTTTTATGATGTTGTAAGTCAGTTGTTGAGGATTTCTGCCAAGGATCTATACATGCTACAATATGACGGTGAATTTGATGCAACTCCACAAGAAATATTCAACTCATCTATGTTGAATACTTTTATACTTTTATCTTTAATCTAGTTGTGTGGAGTGATGTGTATAACTCTAAAGCAAGGTTGAAGAAAAAATTTATGAAAGTTGCAAAGGTGGACTTCAGGAATGAGTGTGACATTTTAATTTCAGAAATATCACAAATGGTTGGTGCCAATGAGGCTTAAATGCCACATGTGCAGTTTCTGTGTCTGTAAGTTTTCAACGATGATCATAGAATTTCATTGTATGTTTGAAATGAAAAACTATAATTTTTGGGGAGACATTTATTTTATTTCAAAATAATTATAATTTTGCTTAAAAAATCATTTAGTTGAAAAGATATTTAAAAAATGATTACTTAGGTTAAAACTAAATATTTTGAATGGTTGTTGATGCAAAGTGCCTTATGATACCCTACCTTTGGATAGATATTAATGCAAGCTCTTTATATTTAGTTTCAGGAATGAATTTTTTTTTTGAATTAATTGAACTTTATTTTAATTCCAAAAAAGGTAAAAATTTATCTATCTTATATTATTAATAGTGATAGAAGTATTTGAAATGTTCTATGTTATATGATTAAGAATTATACAACATTTGAATTGGAAAAAAGGTTATGTGATGGATATTGTCACCCAAATTTTTTTTAAATTCAAATTCCCTTCTTTAAAGTGTAAGCCTTGAAATTTTCCCTCTTCTTTCAAACTCACGCTTGAAATTTCATTAGGTCTATGCATGTAGTTTCTAATAAAGTTAACAAAATATCTAATCCCTTGATGCCCTTGATATGTTTAGACCATTAAGAATGATATGAATGTTTTAATTTCTTCAACTTTATTTTAATTTGAGTAGATGATAAGTTGTTTATCTTAAATGATTAAGGATGATAAAAATATTTGAATTGGTCTATGTTATATCTTCACAAGGTGCACAAGAATGTGATTTTTAGAACCAATTCCTTATTCTTCAAGAGTTTAGAGAGTCTACAACCAGCTAACAATCATTAGAAAATGATGAAGGGGACTCCCCTTAATACCACAAGTACACGACAGAAACAAAGAGAAACAACAGAAATTTGCAAGAACAGATATTGGCTTCTTATTGGCTCCACAAATGTGGAATTACAAACTTCAGAATTACAATATCAAAAGCCACATGGGCATCCCTTACAATAATATGTAGGAAAAAGCCTCAAATAACCACCCAGAACTCCCTAGAAAACACCACAGGCCTTCCTTAAATAGGCAATTTTCCACTGCCCGAGAAGGTTCCAGAAATCTAGCCATTAAGGCCAACTACCCTTAGCATTTAATTATTTTTCACTTTTATTACAAAAGGGTCGGCTTTAAATATTTACAAAACATGAGATTAGGTAGCCCAACTTCCGGAAGCCATAACTTTTGAACCGTAGCTCTGATTGGCTATTATAACCACTTTCTAGAAAGGGCAGATCGCGATCTACAGTGCCTGACTCGCGAAGCGCTAGTCGGCCAGGGGTTTGACCTCGATTCGAAGCCTCTAAGGTCCTAAAAATTGAGCTCAAAGGTTTTGCACCCTAAAATCTCAACAGTAAATCCTTAATAACTTCGCCAATACAGATGATCTGGCAATGAAATTCAACTGGCATTCTTATATGACTAAGATGAACCTTCACCTGGAAAATTAGAACTTTCTGAGTTCAAACGACCAACTTACTAAAAATAGTAAATTTCCAAAAATAGCAGCTTTGTACAAAATAGCCCTTATTGAATAGAAAAACACATAATTTTGGGTGATGCAAGATTGCCCTTACACCCAGGATGCTCCTGCATCAGAAAATGTGCCTTTCATTTTGTGCATGATACAATATGAAATCCAAGGTGATGCAACTATGCAAGAAATCTTCTAATTGGTGTTCTTAAACACATTCTATTAGTGAATAATTATTTCCTTTTATGAAAAGGCAAGATAGTGGGTTGGGTTGCCAAACCTATGGTTTGTGGTTCAAAAGTTGAGAAAATCTTCACTCCTCTGAATATCTTCATATGTTTTAATCACAAGGGCTATGCTTGTACTTGCTTCAAAATTCAAGGAAATATTTAATGTTTGGACCACATTGATATGTTTAGATCATTAACAGTGATATGAATATTTCAATTAATTCAAATTTATTTTAATTGGAATAAAAGAGAAATTTTGTATTCTATATGATTAGGAATTGTACAATAAGAAAATGGGATCAAGGGAGCTTAATCCTTTCTCTTATTGTACATTAGGAAGGAGTATGACCCACTAGGATTGAATGGGAGCAATCAATCAATGGGTATTATAATCCTTCATTAATATGAAAGGTTTATTAGGGAATTATAATACATTGATGCAAGATAGATGAAAACTTAGACAAAAGTCACAAATTGTAGAATACATAGTTTGACAAAAAATATACAACTCTGTATAGTAACCAGAAATAGGGTTCAGAGGTTGTCACTAACCTATAAAATCAATTTGAAGACATATTAGAGGTAATATGTCACCTAGGTCATCCTATTCCTGAGAATAAGTCACTTGGGCCATCTTGTTCCCTGCACTTTTTGGTAATTCAAAATGTAGAGTATTTTTGAGGTCCTGAACTTCCCATATCTAATCTGGTGTGAGTGCCATATGTTCGTCCACACAGGAAAAAGGAAAATGTTGTGTGGAGAAGGTTTTTCCTTGTTTATTTTTTTTGTAAATTTGGATGTGTTTTCATTAATATCAACATGTCTATTTTGTTGGTTGAATGTCTAGTGTGCAGTTTGGATATATTTGATCTCTATTATTCAGTTTGTATGTTAGATATGAAGTTTTATCAGTAACGCAGAATATTTAGATGAATGGAGAAGGAATGTTACTGATGATGAGGAGTCATCCATCTCATAGGATGATGTAGAGTTTTTCTACATATTTCATGTCAAGTTTGAGTTGCTGACATGATGATTTGATCAAGTTATGGTGTCACAGATGAAGACAAGTTATTATATTGTTTGTCAGTGTAACAAAGTTGCATAGAATTAATTCACGCATGTAATCAAGGTGATATCTTTGGTTTCACAACTAGGAATGTGTTAAGGACATATAAATGTGTCTACCATCCAAAGGATTTGTGAATCTGATGGTCCATAATGCACTTACAAGTATTTTAGTTGGGGGTAATAGTGTTCTTAAGGTTTTACATGATATGATGATAGATCTAATGAGTGTGATGTATTTTATTTTTTGTTTGAGCTTAATGATTCCTTAGGATGATATAATATTATGTTCTTGATGATTTGGAAGCTTACATTGATCAAGATGACCAAGTTAAATGAATTTAAAGATTTGTTTATGTTCATAGGCAACATGTCAAGAAAAGTTGATAAAATGGTTTATGAGAAATTGGTAAAATATTTTAGGGTTATGATTATGATCTTGAGGTGTTTGAGAAGGATCTAAGAAATGTATGGAAAGTGCGTAGTGATTTTGATGGTTGATTTTTGTGCTAAGATATGAATGTTTAAGGATTACATTTGCTGACCCAGCTCTTGATAAATATGGTAAACTAGGTTTTGATCTGTGTTGTTGTATGTGTGTGCTAGTGTATGGAAGATTGCACAAGGAAGAGGTTGCTAGTAAAGCACTTTTAAAGATCTAATAGAGGTTGGATTTCACATATGAGTGTGACAAAGATAATTACAGTAAGGGATCTGACTGTACTAAAATGGAATTGACCAAGGCATAGACAGATGCTATCATATACTTTATGAATTCTCATATTTGTGATTGCAAGTTAGTGAGACTTCCTTACACTGGTTGTAGCCCAAGGAAAATTAAGTAGTGAATGCTAGGCAATGTACCCCAATTCATGTGTGTTCCCCATATTGTAATAATTATATACTTATAACAAGGTACTAGTCTTATTGTGAGTATCAACCTCTTGGAAATATATTACATGCAAGGTGACTAAGAGGAAGGGTGAATCAGGAACCAATAAAACTTAATCTTCTTAATTCAAAATTAGATTATCTAATCTTATTTGCATGCATATAATTGAAATGAAAGAATCATACATAACACACAACACAGTATATTTTTACCCATAAACCTTCCAAATAGAAAGTAAAATTGGGATGGGGATGGTACCCACAAGATTTAGTACTACAGTATAAATCTAACCTGTTAAAGCTTACATTGACCACTTCTGATGGCCTGCCCTGTTAGGAGAAATAAGGACTGTTAAGTCCACCTTGTTAAAGGATTTGATACAATACAAAAGTAATGCAACTCTGTTAAGAGATTTACAAAGGACTGTTAGGGCCACCTTGTTTAAAGGATTTTGTTGATCCATCAGTTAGAATGAATCAGTAGATGATCTGCTTGTGCAACTCTGAATTTCTGAATGAGATGCTTTTGAATATAACTGATCACTTGACTATGATAGATAAGTCTTTGATGTGCTTTATACTTCTACAATCTTCTAATCAATATGACATATCATATTCACATATATACTTCTACTTAATACTCTTCTCATGCATATTTTGGATTAAAAAAATGTCTTATATGTATATATATCTTATCCAAAAACAAATAGCTTCATAAGTTGGCTTCTATTAGACATACTGATATTAAACAATATATGCAAAGTTGGCCCAATACTATCACTCGGGTCCATAATTCTACTTGGGAGAAAAATTGATACTCGGGCAATGTTGATCACTTGGGTCACACTAATCACTCGGGTGATGCTGAGTAACTCGGGCAATACTGATCACTCGGGTCACACTGATCACTCGGGCAGTACTGATCACTTGGGTCACATTGATCAATTGGGAAATACTGAATGACTAAGTGTTTTGACACTAATTGACAACATGTCTTTCCATAAGGTCTAGAATCTCCCCCTTTGGCATTAGTGACAAAAACACTTATCATTATATTCTGAATCTGATAAGTCAAAACTCCCCCTTACTATCTACTCGGGTTTTGACACTTGTCCTGTTGCTTGGGTCCAACTGAATCTATTTTTTTATTTTTCAAAATCACTTTTGTAATGTATATCTTCTTCTATGCTAAACTGTACATGTATTTCCTTAGTGTATATACAATGACCTTCTCCCCCTTGTTTTTGACAAAAAATGCCAAACCATATCTACAAGGTAATTCCAAAGTAGGATAGGAAATCACAATGTACCTTAAAAATTTGATATGGAGTGTTGTTCCAATTGTCATGTAGCACCTTCATGATGTGAAATTCAATCTGTAACTTAGCTGACAACTCTATCATAATTTATGCAACTGAGAAGTTATTGTCATGGATGAGAGTCTTGGCATGTGTAATGCATTTTTGCATAACATCCATGTGTGGTAGGAGTTGGCTTTGTATGGCATAAAGAGACTCTCTAGTCCTTGCTTCTTCTCTCAGTAAATTATCTTGTAGATTGGTCAGATATTTGATCTTCAAATGGTGTGTTGAGCCTGCGCTCGGATCAAGTGCTAACTGCTTTGCACTTTCCTTCAGATCTACATCAATCTTTGATAACTTATTCTTTATCTCCATAGTAAAGTTAGAGGTATCACTCAAATTTACAAACAATTCTACTACATTGGTCACAGTGGTTTCTAGAGTGCTAATAACATTAGTAATCTGCACTTGGTTAATTGCAATCTTCTTTGCAATATTATCTAGAACCTTGTTTTCAAATATTCTCTCTACTTTCTCAAGCAATTTCTCTTGACCATTCATGTCCTCATTGAAATTATGGACTAAGTCAACAAGATGATCCATAATGGAGTCATTCTCATTGACCTCAATCTGTAGTGTCTCTATGAATATTCATTTTATATCTTCAAGTGCTCTGTTCCTCTTTTTCTCTTCTCAGAGCTTCTTCTGAATTGCTCTTTTCTTCCATAGTTCTCCAAGTATATCCATTTTCTCTACGGATAAGTTGGAAAGATCCCAATTTCAAATCACAATGTCCTTTTCTAGATCAATCTCATCAGTATTTACTTCCTTTTCCTTACCTTTGATCTTGGGATTAGGTGAAGGAACAATTTCCTTACCTTTTCCATCCTTAACTTGTTCCTCAGTATTCAATTGGATTAGGCCATTAACCTTTAGTGCATCAATTGATGAATCAAGGTTAACTGAAAAATCAATATTGCTATAATTTACCTTGTCCATATGTGACTCAGTTGTTCTTGGCCCAGTATTAGGTGGAGCCTATTGCTCGGTTCCTACTATTTCAGATGTTGATTCTGTAACCTTGTCCTTGGTCAAAGATAATATGTTGTAAATAGGAGATTGTGGCAATGATTCCATTACTTCCACTACAATCTTCTTGGCATTAAACTCTTCAATTGTTTGTACCTTGGGTAATTCATCACGGGTTTGTATAGGAGGATCTGTGCTCAGTACTTTTGCCTTATCATCTTCCATGACTTCAAATATGGATTTTCACACTGTTTTGGCAGCTTTCACAACATCTTCTATCCTTTTGTTTAGTATTTGTAAAGTCCTGAATCTGGGAGTATGATTGTTTTCATATTTTGTCATTGCCTCTTTTATCTCTTTGTTCTTCATAGCAGGCATGACATCCTTTAAGGTTTGTTCCCTTATGTCTTTTTCAGTTTTGACTGCATTCAACCAGGGAATAGATATTGTTTTGAACAAATCTTCTGTCATGTGACTCTTCAACTCGGAGGGGTTATATTTCCATTTTATCCACAACTTCTTCCTCTACCTTCTTATGTTCTTCCTTAGTCCTTTAAGCATAATTCAATGACTTTAAAGAACCCATACCACTACCTCCTTTCAGATCTTCAATCTTCTGATCAAGTGTAGGTGTTGGTTTCTTGAAGACAACTGTTACAACTTCTTCATATTCATCATCATATTCATCTTTTCCCAATACAAGTCTCCTCCTTGCTCTTCTTGGTTTGCCTGTAGTGATGATAGGTGTTTTAGCCTTAGGTTTTTTCTTGAGAGATAGCCTCTTCTTCTTCTTAGTGTTATGCCCTGCATACCTGTCCCTACATTTTATGTGAAAAATGTTGGGTCCCCTCTTTTCACTTTGGCTCTTGCCTTGTTTTATTTTTTTTTCTTTTTTTCCTTCTCCGAGCTTTCCCTCCTGTGAGGTTTGTTTTCTTTCTTCTTTCATATTTTGTGCCTCCGAGACCCGGTCCCAGAGTTTTTTTTTCTTTCTAGAGCCAGATTTTTGACTCTGGGATTCTCCGCAATGATGTCATCTTCTCGCAAGAAGATATGGTTGCATGGAACCCTCAGGCTCAGAAGTTTGCCTATTCCAGAGTTTGTGGAGGAGAGGGTAACTTAATTTTACCTTGGGTATAAATAGAAATTACTTGCCACTTTTACAGTTACCACGATTAAAAACACTTAGAGCTTTTAGAGATTCCTAGGAGATTAAACTGTGATTAAGTTGCGAATTACTCTGTGCTTAGTGGTTGATTACAAGCTGATTTTTGGTGCTAGTTAAGTGATCATTTGAATGTTGATATTTTTGCAGAGCACTCCTAGTTCCCTTCTCCCCTTTGCTTTCCTCCATGCTTCCAGGTAGGTTCTCTGGTTTCTTCTTTTGTTCTTTCTAGTTTTGTTTTCATTTCATTTCCTCTGGTTTTGCGGTTTCTATTTTTTGTGTTTCGCTTCTGGTTTGCCTCCTATTGGTGGGTTGGCTCTGCCAGAGGGTTTTCTGCCCTTTGTGTAGTTGTAAGCTAGTTTTTATAATGTACATTGTCTAGGATAGGCCTTGGGCCTATGTAAATGTGTATATTCATGTAACTAGTATGTAAAAAGCTTGTAAATACTATGTATTTTGATGTGTATATGTTTTGGGCTTTGGCCCTCTGTGATTTTGTGTACATATCTAGTGTATATCCTTCTAGTTTGGTGTCAATCCAACTGTGCTTTTGTTTTTTTTTCTTGAATTTGTGAGCTCACCTAGATGACAGAATACCACCTGGTTGGAACTCGGCTCTTGGCTGGTTTCAACCATGGCGATTTCTCTCTCCACCATCGAGTCAGTCTTTATGGCACATTTATTTCCCATGCACACATTTAAGTTCCACCAAGTGGCTCTCATCTCATGCACATTCAAATAGTTGGCATTTTCATCACCATAACTCCTATTTATTGCATGGCCATGTGATGCCCACGTAAGCCTAACAACTCATCTTTTGGGTCATGTCACCCAATGGTTAGTTTTTCAAACTCCAGGCCCTATTTCCTCGATCAAAATATATATTACTTCCATCAAACATGCTAAAATACATGGGCCCGAATAGTGGTTGAATCCCTAAGTCTACATTCTATGCATATCTTTTCCAGATTTTGACGTAAACTAACTTTTTAGGTGAAATGCGCGATGCGGTGGTAAGATCTCTGGATCCCTGAGTAGTGTTTATCTTTTATGAATTCTGACGTTCGCCTTACCTTGTAGGTTTTCAACACCACAATAATCATGTCAAAGGCATCTACATTCTCTCCACCTGGGAGTCTAGAT
Organism: Thuja plicata; assembly: GCA_018584345.1. Taxonomy (NCBI): domain Eukaryota; kingdom Viridiplantae; phylum Streptophyta; class Pinopsida; order Cupressales; family Cupressaceae; genus Thuja; species Thuja plicata. The sequence continues at coordinate 121,683 of MU228462.1, read as the reverse complement.
CTCCCCACCATGATAGTCACTAGGGCAGCCGTCAGGTTTAAGATTGAGAGGGCCCTGGAAAAGCTTCCCCTCAACATGAAATATTTGAAGGAAAATAATATTATAGGGTCAAAGATTGAGTCCAAGGTTCAGTTGATTAGTGACACCAGCATCAGAATGTGGGAAGAAATGCAGGCCCTGGTCAAAATGATGTTCATCCAATGAACGGTCAGGGACCAGTTGGCCATCAGTGTTGGAGATTCTAGGATTCTAAAAGCCACTTGTTTCCCATGCTCTGTGCAAGCCCCAGAACATATTCTCACCCTTGCAGTACACTACAACTCCTCCATCCAAGTAGTCATGCTCGCCGCCCCGGTCTCGACCAAATATCCCACACCCATGTTTTCCTTGGATGTCACAACTTTTTGGGCACGTTTGGGGATCACTCAGTTTGATGAAGCAGCCGTCGTCACCCAATCTGAGGCTTTGGGGAAATTTCAGTAGCTAGAACTCATGGCCCGACAGTATTTGAACAACAATTGGCTGAAGACACCAAAGAAGGATTCCAAAAGAATGAAGCTGGAAATCCCCCGATCTGAATTTAAGGAAAGCATCTAGATGGGGATCATAGCATTATGCAGGATCTTTGGGCAACCCCATGCCCAAGAATTCTCGGGATGGATGTATTACTTCCTATTGGGCATCTCCTCTGGCAAACAATATTTTGATTGGGCCGCCATCATTTCAAACCACGTAGGCTCCCAGTTCCTTTAAGTGGCCCAAACCTCTAAATTCTATATGACGTCCAATGTTCTCTGGGCCCTAGCACAACAACACCCTGTCACAAACAGGATGCTCACATCAGGTGTACTTGGGGTTGGCCTAGGCCAAAAGGCTCCCTAGGATTATTTCCTGCAAATCCAGTGGGAGGCTAGTTTCCTCAGCTTATTCTCACACCTACCTGGGATTCCTGGTACTGCCTCTCTAAGGAGGCAATGGATGTGGTCAGAAGTTATGGCCACTACTATATCTAGTTCTAGTATCATACCTATATTTAGGTAACCGGCTTCTCTGGGAAACCCTATTTGTTTCCCAAGCATTGTGGGAACAAAATAATTCTTTTGGAATATTGCCAGTAGATTCTAGAACTGCATGCCCTCTACACTATAAAGAAGGTAATAAATGTTCCATTCCCAATCACCTATGGGAATTACTCATGTAGTCTGGCCACAGCCAAGGAGGCAGACAGCGAGCTTAAAATCTTGGGCTTACCAGAATTCTATCTAGCGTAGAATATCTTTGATCTGCTAGGCAAAATAGCAATGACACTTCCCTGGGAATCAGAGCCCCATATATTCCACATGGAGGAATTTTGAGAAGATTTTCAAGATGATGTTGAATTCTGGAGCTGGCACTTCATTAGGATGACAATGGGGATGATGGAGAGGCTGAAGCTTCAAAAATTCCTGGATGACTTCTCAAACACTGGGTCCACAATAGACCCTCAATACAAAGAAAAGGGAGTAGACAAGATGGCTCTCCCTCTAGTAGATTAGAATTTAGGATTTGAGAAGCATGCAAATCCACAGAACCTGAATACACCTGCATGCAAATGACCTGATACAAAGTAGAAGCACAAAGATGAAAAAGTAGAACTCAGAGATGCTCAAAAGAAGAAGCACAATATTATTCTCCAAGTTGTGAAAAAACATTACAAAGTTCAAACTATAAATGTGAACAAACCCTAAAACATAAAAGCTAGGTTGCGCAATATAATTAATATAAAGTATTAATTATATGCACCTAAGAGATAGCTTAAGCAAAAAAGAGTAAGAACTAACTGATTACTCTAACACCCCCCCTTAAGCGAAGCTTAGGAGGTAAACTAACCTAGCACAGCTAAGAAATAAGGAAATGGGTCTTGGCAACAAAGCCTGATCAGGTACCCAATACAAGGAAATCTCTGTAAACCGGAGACAAAGGAGAAAACCCAGTGGGAAAAAATCCTCTCCAAAAAGAGATATAAAAGTAAGCAAAGACAAAAATAATGACTTCAAGAGACTCTCTCAAAGCCAGTGGTACAATGTGTGCTGCCAACCCCCCCGTGAGAGAGGGTCGAGGCTCCAAAGCCCCCCCAGAATGAAAGAACCCCTGGATCAATGAACAAACCACTGTGACTCCAATGTAGAGGAGTGAAATTCAGTGGGCACTGAAGAGGTGACCTCGAAAGATGAGGTGTCATTGGAAGGCCGAGCTGATGCTCAAATGAGAAGACATGAGGATCCTGAAAGGGAATCCCCAATGTAAGTGGTATGACAGGTGAGCTGACACTGTCATCAAAGAGGAGATGAATGTCCTCTGTAGAGTCC
>MU228462.1:64776-113102 GCA_018584345.1 Thuja plicata | reverse complement strand
CACATTTTTTATTTTTTTTTGAGATTTTCGAGCTCGTACGGCCCTAGAAGGCTAGAAATTTTTGCCTGTGGTCATAGAGGCCAAAATAGTCAAACTTTATATGTTTTTCGACTCTCTCGGGCCCTCTGGACGCAATGGTGGAGTCTTTTTTTGCTCAAATGACTCCAAAAAATGGCACCTCCTTCAAAGTGATCGAAAAAACCCCAGACAAGCTGTGGCTGTCCTCTTCGAATCATGGCTTCAAAAAACTTTGATCAGACAGCGACAAGGTGGCTCTGATACCATGTAGGATTTGAGAAATATGCAAATCCACAGAACTCGAATACACCTGCATGCAAATGACCTGATACAAAGTAGAAGCACAAAGATGAAAAAGTAGAACTCAGAGATGCTCAAAAGAAGAAGCATAATATTATTCTCTAAGTTGTGAAAAAACATTACAAAGTTCAACCTATAAAGGTGAACAAACCCTAAAACATAAAAGCTAGGTTGCGCAATATAATTAATATAAAGTATTAATTATATGCACCTAAGAGATAGCTTAAGCAAAAAAGAGTAAGAACTAACTAATTACTCTAACATAGAACACCTAGGAGGGGCCAACTATTGAAGATATCACTCATGACATGGTCGAGCGTAGCCACATGTATTTTAATAAGGCATGCCTAGGGAGTACATGCAGATTTGGCCTGATAGTGCGAGGCTTGACTTCTAGGGCTAGAACCTCTTCACAGGGAGAGGATAAAAGAAAAAGAATAATGGGGACCCCATCGCAAACCCCATCTACAACCCCCATAAAAGATAAAATGCAACAGACGCTGGCGGTCTCCCAGTAGATGAAAGATAAACTAATCACGCGGTTGGCCATGCCGGTACTCATGACTAGGCCTATTCATCCTCCTTCTTCCCCTTTTCTGGAAGCATTGATGGTCCAAGCAACAAGGACCAAAGTGAAAGAGGAGTAGATAGCTATAATGGATGCAGGGCCCCCTTTGATAACCATGAGAAAGAAAAAGAAAACAAACTCTCAACCAAGGGCAGAGCCAGTAGTTGGGATGCCAAGCATCCAAGAAGTATAAATTATTTCTTTCAACTCCCTAGAGCCAGACAAAGAGCCTAAGGATATCCCAAAGAACTCCTCTCCCCATGATGAATTTTATGATTTATTTGGAACTGATAAAGTTAGGAACTTGCAGGCGGATATCATAAAGGCAGTAGAATAAATTGCCGCACAGGATGAACTCCCGGAGCAAGAGCCTGCACAAGAGAAGGAAGCCTAGGTAGAAGAAGAAAAAGAACAGGAACAAGTGGATATCTCCAAAGTCTCAGAGATACAGGTTATAGGGACTAAGGAGGGCAGGCAGACGTAGGATGAGAATACGACATCAGTTGGGGAAACTAGACCCATGGGAGCAACCATGACCCCAACTATTGTACTCCAAATGTTGCCTCTGAGAGTAACATTTGGGGAGGTGATTACAGCAGACCAAATAATGAATCTTGGCCTAATGCCTCCCTCACCTGCAAAGAATACACAAGTTGAAGAGAACATCCCAACAACAGAGGCTGATGAAGAACAACAACAGGATGAGGAGAAGAACCCCAGGGAAACAAGTGACGATTCTAACATCTTCAAGGATATGGACATCGGGGAAAAAGATACAAGAACCACCAGGGTAAGTATTGCCGGTGAACATGAAGATATAGGGAGGGAGTCAGAAATAGCTTAGACTGTCAAAGGGGCGCAATAAGATCCCAGGGAGAAATCAAAGGAACAAATTCTGGCTGTAAAGCCACCCCTACCACCACAATGGTTGGTGGATTCTCGCAAGAGGAAGGCCCCGACAATGCCCAAGGCCCATCTCTCCTTGGCAGAGATGATGGCACAAATGAAGAACCCTCCCAAGACTAAGAAAGCCCAGATAGTCCATACTCTTCAGACTGGGCTAGCCGAAGATACAGTTATGGTGTTCGCAACACCTTCCCCAAATGTAGACAAAGCAATGACTAAGGCCTATGAGTACTCTATCACTGAGATATCACTGGGGAAGAGAAGGAAATAGGGAGAACTAGACCTATTAAAAGAAGTGACCAAGGCAGTGGAGGCTCGCTAAGAAAAGGAGGCCCATAAATTCAGGGTAGAAAAGGAAAAGAATTCAAATCTCATGTGGTTGCTGACGGAGCTCGCACATCCTCTTACTACCATTCCCCTGGGTGCCTAGGCATCTGAAGCACCACTCCCTTAGAGAGACATAGATTCACTAAGGGAGATGAAAAGAAAAGCTCAGACAGTTGATGAGTGGGTTATAGAACAGGTGGGAAATGTCTGACATTTCTTAATATCCACACTCCCAGACTTGTATGTTGCCAAAAATATTCTACATCAAGCCAAAACTACTATCTCCATCTGGGAGGGAGACATTGGAAACTATGAGGCATGGAAGGCCAAGATGGAAGAGCTCATCGAAATTAGAGAAGAAATTGTCTCCAAAGCTAGAATCCTAGGAGAGGAGTCTTTTGACTTTGTCTGGACCCAGCACTCCAAACTTGACCTCACATTGGGGGTAATCAAGAAACTGGTAGGGACTATGCACAACAAAGTCTAAGAAGTTCAATATCCATTCAATTTGTACAATTCATTCATCTCAAAGGCCTCCAGAGCTGATCCCTTCAGCACTAAAACATGCACTCTAGAGGAATATGTCCTGGGAAAGTTCGACGAGCTAATGGAGTCTCGGTATGGATCCCCGGAGGGAATGGATGGAGGAAAAATGGCAAGGCTCACTTGCATGGTGCTTCAAAGTCATGATGCAACCAAGATGGCCTTGGATTTCAAGGCAAATGTTCCAAATTTGGAAGAGCAAGTGGAGGTGGCCAAATATCGCCGAGCTGGCCTTAAGGACATAGACAAAGACGGAATCGCCTGGCTCTTGTAGACCTTCAATGATACTAAAGAACAATAAAGTCCTCTAGACTCCGGAGATGATCGTCAGGAGATGTAATTTTTGTATTAATTCATTCTTGGGGCACGAGCTCTCAGATCATGGAGTCCCAGATCCAATATCATTTTTGAATTCTTTTAAGTGACCTGTGTCCTGGTTCCCAAAACTGACCGGTCACTTTCAGGGAAGTTAATAAAAGGTGTCATAAAATAGGCAGCCAAAACAAGGTATGTCAGCTTGACAAGAGGGTTTTGACAGATGGTTTTCCCAAGGCGTGGCTTCAACATAACACCTGGTGCATCGAAGACAATGAGCCACTCTCCCATTTATGAGGCATGTAGCCTCGATCCCCAGGGGATCAGATTTCTTCTTTTCTCCTCTCAGCTCCCTTCTCGAGGCCGATTCTTCCACTCCTCTTTTCTTGTCTTATTCTTTTGACATGTCAGACCTTTTCTATCTCAAGGTCTTTTTTAGCGTGGCACAGGTAGTACCAGCCACCGGAAATAATATTATATTCTTAAGTATAAACTAAGTTAGGTTAAGTTTTAGATCAAAACTTGTGTATAAATAATAAGTTTGATCTCATTCCAAGGGTCGACAAAATTGATGATTTCGCAGTCCATAGCTAATAGCATTTCAGTTTTCTCAGTTCTTAGTTGTAGAGCTCAATGCTCCTTAGTTTCTAAGCTTTTAGTAGTTAAATTCTCCCCTGGAGCCACCATTGTTATACACACCAGTGCTTGCTGGAAACTCATTAATGAAGAAGGAAGGACTCTACCAATGAAGTTGTTAGCATTCTGATTTTTGAGTTAATGGTATTTTATGTTGCATGTTCTTTATGTCCCTTGCTCTGATATTTTAAGTAGATTAATGACATTATTTTCCTCTGCTATTGATTGAATATGAAGTGATGGTTCCGTATTTCTTCAATATTTAGTGTAGCATGTTAGAGAATGGTTGATGTTTTGAATGTTTGGCATAACTATAGGTAGATGGAATATTTCTAACTCTGCAATATCTTTTGAAGTTTATTTGGTAAAGTTAATGAATGCTTGCAGGAAACCCCACTTACCTAAATCCCCAGAGGCCAAGATAACCAACTATCCCCCGAACAAAATAGTCACATTCCCAACTAAGGTCTCACACTGTCGAGACCTGACTCTCATGTGCTTGAAGGCCTAGGGAATCTCATTTCCCCGAACAACCTTTACAGGTGAATTTGGCTAGTACCCCAGTACCCGGTGACAACTTACATCTGTTGGCGGACCCGATCACAAAGTCCCATCAAAAGAAACTGGTGCTAGAAGGAGGGCATGAACTCGTCCCCCTTTGAGGATTTAGATTTTACACCGTCTAAGGGTTCCCCAAGCCATAATTTTAGGAGTCAAGCCTTTAGTGGGATTGGATCATTTTCACCAGCAAGATTTGAAAGACTCCTTAGATTAACTCCCAATCCTAGAAGGTTTGTCGAACTCGAGCCTCCCGCTAAAAAAAAATAGACCCCAAAATCCAAGTTAGCCACCATTCTCTGGGGATTTAGCATAGCCCAGAATACCCAAGTCCCCCAAAAAACCCCAGGAATCAACATCCAACCTAGTCAAAATCCAACACCCCCGATGGCTGCATATTTTGGAAATACTAGGTCCCTGATGGGAACTTTTTTGGGTGCAGCCAATGATCTACCTTCGCACCTAGAGAATATTTGTCCCTGCTATAAGCACTTAGGCTCACAAACCATAGAAGAGCATCTGGAGGCATACAAAGATTCCATGAACTGGCACCAGATCCAACATTAAGATATTGTGACCTGAATGTTCCCTCTATCCCTAGGACAGAACAAACTGAAATAGTACCTTAACCTTCCTGCCAATTCCATCAACAGTTAGCAGGACATGGAGGATGCCTTCTTGGTTTCCTTCCATGTACATGTGGACCTAGCATGGTCCCATAGCCAGTTCATTTCTATCAAGAAGGAACCAAATGAGCCTCTTGTAGCATTCAACCACCAGTTCCAATATGCCTTGAAGCGGTGCATGGGCCCATTCATCCCATCCACGAATGTAACTATCTAGACCTATCTCAACATGATGGACCCCTTCATTGCCACTCTCCTCTGGAGAACTACCACTCCAGGCGACTGGGATAATTTGGTGAAGGTTTATAACCTAGCCTTAAAGTTGTCCCGTGGTCTTAACAAATCCCCAGATGGAAATGGGCAGAGCATGCCATTTAACATGATACCTAATGAAACTTCTTATGCTGGGGGATATAACCCTAATCAGGCAATGGGTTCTCCGGTGATGGCCATGAATCCCCCACCACTACTGATAGACCAGCAAGCTTGGTACGTATATCTATCACAAACCCAGACAATGCCAGGTCTAGAATCTTTTCCCTATAATCAACCATAGTAAATGCAACAACCACAGACACAAACATCTAGAGTGCCTTTCTTCCATTCATTCATAGCTGGAGGATTTCCACCCTCAACTCTCGTGAATGCTGCCATTTTCCCAAAAAACCAACAATAACCGTCACACTGTGACGTGAACACCCAGTTGACCATCGAGGTTGAATCCCTCTGGCGAATGTTGTCTATGCTGACTATGGGCATGGGTCAACTAAAGGTGGGGTCCTTTGCACCCCACAACACCAATTCCCAGAGAGGGAATATTTTCTCTGGCCAACGAAACAACAATGCCAGAGGAAGAAATTACAACAACAGGCCCTGGCCCAATAAACAACAATAGAACAACAATGCTAGTACTAGAGGTCCTCATTCAAACCAAAACACCAATTAAGGTAGTGCTAGACCTTCTCATTTCAAGCCAGTCAAATAATTCCAGCCCATGACCAACTGGTGTAGATTGCACGACACAGGCTCCCACAATGAGGTGAACTCTACCACACTGGAGAAAGTCATCATGATTTCCCAGCTGGACAGACAACAAGCTTCTGATCCTACTCCCCTAGAGCCTCCTATACAAGAGCCCACTCATGGTGCATTCACCTATGAGACCATCTTCTTTGGAACAAGCAGAGAAGATGAAGAGGAACCCAAACTACAGGGGTTCTTTGATGAATCTATTCCGGCCTTTGAGGCCAATGCCTTCACCAACCCACAGACTCCCTAAAACACTCGGAGTCAAGCCAGTAAAGGACCAATTTATGTTCCCATACCTCCCAAAGACACTCCTCCCTGAGACAACATGACTAATTGGTTTGTCCCTCCAAAAGGCCCTAGCTCTAACCAAGTTAAGGACCTAGCCAAGGGAAGCCACCAATTCCCGGGAGGAAGGTCTGACATCACGAATGTGTTAGAACAAACCACCACCTCCGTGACCTTGATGGAGGTTTTGTTGAACTGTCCTGAGCAGAAGAAGTCTCTTCTAAAACTCTTGGGAAACCCATAAGCCATCAGTCGCCCACCCAAGACTGTCTCTTTTGAGGATTCCAATGCGGCTATCTTCTAGGGAAATACTGAGGATCCCCCCTTCTTACTAGGCCTAAGCATGCAAGGGAAAAACATACACAATTTCCTAGTAGATTCTGGGGCTTCGGGAAACATCATGCCTTTATCCATATGCCAGAAGCTCAAATTTTGACCCACCCCATCTAACGGTGCAGTAATCCAACTGGATAAAACTGCTGTAAAAATGGTGGGAGAGTTGAAGAATGTCCAAATCTAACTCATCCAAGACCCCAGGATAGCCAGTACAATCAACATCCCAGAGACTTATGGGATGTTGCTAAGTCAGAATTCATCCAAGTCCCTGAATGGATATTTCTTGACCAACTTTTCCCACTTGTGGCTCCCCTAGGAAGGAGAATCTAACTAGATTTGGGTTAAAAGTGAGCCCCAGATGAAACAGGCCCTCACTGAAGTCAAGAGGGTGAATGAGTTCCTCTTCTCTAAGACTTCCCCCGGGGTGTACCAACCCCTTGAGATCTTAACATTTGATTTAACCCCTGGGGAGGACCCCATAGTTTTGCAGAGAACCCAGGACCTGGAAGAAAAATTGAGGGTCAAGGTTAACTCTTAGGGTACCGCAGTGACCCCTACCACACTCTTGTCTGGCACTTGGTGCATGGAGAAATACCAAAAACATTTGGAGCTTGAGTGTGAGCCTTGCCTTGCCGTTGATACTCGACACATAGATGCCCTCTAGAAAGAAGAACATACAACTAATTCCTCGGAACCCAGTGCCTCTATTGGCAGTGCCTCTTTGGTGCCATTTGTCCGGGGATCCCAACTAGAAGTGTCTCCAGAGGCAAACCTCACCTATGTACCATTATCCCTGGAGGAAACTCCTCCCAACCCTCCCAAAAATAATCCAAAGGCACCTTCCTCTTCCTAGCCCCAAACAACAAACAATGACTTGTGGACCCTTAAGTTCGATGGGTCCTAATCCAAACAAGGCTATGGGGCCAGAATGGAATTAATCAACTTGTAGGAGAAATCCTTCCTTGTGTCCTACAAGCTGCAGTTCAACTACATTAACAATGTCACAGAGTATGAGGCTTTGGTCCTCAGACTCCTATTTGCACTAAGGAAAGGAATCACTCGCCTCTGGGCCCTAGGTGATTTAGAGTTGATTTTTGAACAAGTCCAAAGTCAATACACCTATCATGAAAAAAGGTTGGCTGCATACCGCAACCTGGCATGGAGCTTTATTTAAGATTCCAATTCCTTCAGCATAGATCTTATTCCCCACAGATAGAAATATGTCCTGGATGCCCTTAATTTTTATGCCAGCGTGCTTGAGCCAATGGCTGGCTCGCGACTCAGGAGATTCTCTGTTGATATGATCCCCACCCCATCCATTCCATACAACATCACCCATTTTTAGGTCTTTAAGGATGATCAATATATCTTGGCCTTCATGGCCAATGTTGGTGTCTTTGAAGATCAGATAGTGGAGGAGAGAGATCATGATGATACTGGATAGGGTGATGAAGATGACGGGATCATGGACCTACCAGCCAAAACCATCCCTAAGGGGATGGTCACACTTGAATGAATCTTTGACTCAGACCCTTAGGGCTAGGAAAATATATCATCCTCCTCTGAGGGAGGAAAATTTGAGAAAGTGAACATCGGCTAGCCTGGTGAAGAAAAAATGATACACATTGGCACCTCCTACTCCCTTGAGGAAAAAGAGAAGATTCTCACAGTTCTCTGAGAATACATAGATGTAATCACATGGGGGTATAAGGACTTGAGAACCTATGATACATTCATTATGACTCATACTATCCCACTCAAACCTGATGCTAAGCCTTTCCGAAAAAAGCAATGACTGGTCAACCCACTGATCGAGCCTCTGATTTATCAGGAGGTCCAAAAACTATTGTCAGCCTAGATAATATTTCCAATCCAGCACACTATGTGGGTTTCCAACCTCATCCTTGTGAGGAAGAAAAGTGGCAAGATCCACCTTTGCATGGATTTCCAAAATTTGAAAAAGGCCTCCCAAAAAGATAATTATCCTCTCCCCTCGTTGGATGAGGTATTGCAAATCGTGAATGGATCACAAATGATGTCTTTTTTAGATGGGTACTCCGGGTATAACCAAGTCATGTTTAAGTATGAAGATAGAGACAAAACTATGTTTACCACTAAGTGGGGAATGTTTTCCTACCGAAGGATGCCCTTTGGCCTGATCAACACAGGGGCCACATTTCAAAAGGCTATGGACATTGCATTTGAGGGCCTTGTGAACCGGTGTATAATCATCTACATGGATGATTTGACCATATTTTCTTGGGATAGGCATGATAATTCCACCCACCTCACCCAGATCTGTAAGAGATGTTGCCTATATGGAATATCCCTCAACCCTAAGAAAGGCATATTCGGGGTCACTAAAGGGAAATTGCTCAGGCATATCATCTCTAAGAAGGGTATATCCATTGACCCTGAGAGAGTTGAAGCACTACTAAACCTACAAATGCCTGACAGCAAGAAGGAAATGAGGTCTTTCTTTGGAAAGATCAATTTTTTCTGGTGGTTCACTCAACAAGATGATGAAGAAAGATACCAAAATTGAGTGGAGCCCTGAAGAAAAGTGGGCATTCACCTAGATTAAATGAACGATAATGGAGGCCTCATTCCTGGCTAGTCCAGATTATTCCCTCCCCTTCTAAATTTATTCCTTTTCTTTGCCATATACTGCCATGACAGTTTTGACCTAAAAGGTCAAAGGGGAAGAATGACCAGTAGCTTTCATGAGCTCCCCCTTTAAGAACTCTGAAGTCTAGTATTTGTCTTTAGAGAAATAGGCCTTTGCTCTTATTTGTGCCGTGAAGAAATTTTGACATTATATTCTTCAGAGCAAGGTAAGTGCTATCATCCTGGACTAGGCAGTAAAATCTCTGCTTATGCAGAGTGAGTTGGGTGAGAGATGGGGGAAATGGATGGCCATCCTCCAGGAATAAGATTTAGAAATGCAACCCATGAAGATAGTCCAAGGCCAGGGACTATGTAGAGCGATGGTAGAAGAGACTCCCCATGTTGAATGTTAGACATATATAGTGGATTCCATCACTCAAGATGGAATTGCCCGGCTCCTGCAGAGCTTCAATGATACTAAAGAATAATAAATCCCTCTAGACTCTGGAGATGATCATCAGGAGATGTAATTTTTGTATTCATTCATTCTTTGGGGTGCGAGATCCCAAATCCCAGAATCCTAAATGCAATATCATTTTTGAATTCTTTTAAGTGACCCGTGTCCTGGTTCCCAAGACCGACCGGTGAGTTTTAGGGCAGTTAATAAAAGGTGTCAGAAATTAGGTAGCCACAACAAGGCACGTCAGCTTGACAAGAGGGTTCTGACAGATGGTTTTCCCAAGGCGCCGCTTCAACATAACACCTAGTGCATCGAAGATAATGAGACACTCTCCCATTTATGAGGCATGTAGCCTCGATCCCTGGGGGATCAGATTTCTTCTTGTCTCCTCCCGGCTCCCTTCTCAAGGTTGATTCGTCCACTCTTCTTTTCTTGTCTTATTCTTCTGACATGTCAGACCTTTTCAATCTCAAGGTCTTTTATAGTGTGGCATAGGTAGTACTGGCCACTAGAAATAATATTAGATTGTTAAGTATAAACTAAGTTAGGTTAAGTTTTAGGTCAAAACTTATGTATAAATAATAAGTCCAACCTCATTCCAAGGGTCAGTGAAATTGATGATTTTGCAGTCCATAGCTAATAGCATTTTAGTTTTCTCAATTCTTAGTTGCAGAACTCAATGCTCCTTAGTTTCTAAGCTTTCAATAGTTAAATGCTCCCCTGGAGCCACCATTGTTATACGCACCAATGCTTGCTGGAAACTTGTTAATGAAGAAGGAAGGATTCTACCAATGAAGTTGTTAGCATTCTGATTTTTGAGTTAATGGTATTTTATGTTGCATGTTCTTTATGTCCCTTGCTTTGATATTTTAAGTAGATTAACGACCTTATTTTCCTCTGCTATTGATTGAATATGAACTGATGGTTCCATATTTCTTCAGTATTTAGTGTAGCATATTAGAGCATGGTTGATTTTTTGAATGTTTGGAATAAATATAGGTAGATGGAATATTTCTCACTATGCAATATCTTTTTTAGTTTATTTGTTAAAGTTAATGAATTCTTGCAGGAAACCCCACTTACCTAAATCCCTGGAGAAGATGAGCCAAGATAACCAGCTATTCCCCCGAACAAAATAGTCACATTCCCAACTAAGCTCCCACGCTATCGAGACCCCACTCTCACATGCTTGAAGGCCCAGGGAATCTCATTTCCCTAGACAACCTTTACACGCAAAGTTGGCTGGTACCCCAGTACCCAGTGACAACTTACATCTGTTGGCGGACCCGGTCACAAAGTCCCATCAACACTTAGGAGGTTCTTCTTCCACATCTTCTTTTTCTTTCTTAGATTCATCATCCTCTATCTTAATTGTATCATCTTTAATTTCAGTGATAGAAGGAGAGTCAGAGGTCTTTCCATATTTATTTCAAAACTTTTCTAACTTCTTCTTTCCTCTCTTTAGAATCTTAGGAATCTCTATCTCTATAGATATCCTGCTCTTTGCTTCTTCATAGGTACCAAAGTATGGTGCCTTGGGATTTGTAGGTTCATTCAAAAGAGCCTCAATGATCTTCTTGGCTTCATCTATATTAGCCTCATAAGAAAGTGGTTTTACCCATGGAACCCTAGGTTTTACAACTTTTATGTAAACCTTATCACAATCAACTAGAAAACAAATTTCATCGTTGCAATTTTCAAGTAGTTGTTTAGGAATCCTGTATATTCTCTGCATTTTTTGTCTAAAGTTCTCAAAGTATTCATCCATGATATTCTCATAGTTATCTCCTAACTCATCTATGAATTCATTTATCTGATGAATTATGGTTCTATCCTTCTTCCATGCTACTGTCCCTTTGGAAGGAAAGAACTTATAAAAATAAAATAATATGCATACCAAGAGAGAACCGAACTTACATAGATTTGTTTTAGATGCCCGGATGCTTTCCATATTCTTTCTTAGCTAAATGAGCTACAACTCGGCTAGGTCAAATTCCATATTTTTTTCACCACCTTGTATGCTAAATCCATAGCTTCACAAGGTACACTATTAGGTCTGTTGGAACTATATATATTCTAAGATATCACATGAATCTAGAATTTCAATTCAATGTTAGTAACTCTATTCAGTCTCATGCCTCTTTCGTCCCACTTGGCAAGAGTTAACTCAACTAGCTTATCTTTTGTTAGGGTTTTGGTAGCTTTAGATTTTTCGAGCATGGGATACCCTGTTACTTGGTGTAACATTGTCTTTGTGATCTTTATAGGCTATTCCAACCATAGATGCATGTCATGAACGTGGCTGAGAATGAATCTAATCCATTTGATTTGGAAATTCTTGGGCATGTGCAGGATGTGGGTTAAATCTTTAACCTCAAAATTCTTGTGCTCGGGCTTCAGATTCCCACCTATGCACAATTTCTCATATATTGAATTCATCTCAATTGTTTCAAGCTTCTAGATATTACAATGATAGAAGCTTTGAATATCGTTTACCAGTAATACCCTTGGAGGAATTAGGGAATGAGCTCCCATCGGGTCTATTTCTTCTACAACTGTCAAATAAAGCTTGAACTTTGGAGGGTTACATACAACATTTCTTACCAATATTTCTGAACCTTTCTTAACCTTGCTACTGGATGTGGATGCCATATCGCTTAGATAATTTGATCAAACTTTTCTTTCAAACGCAAGTTCACTCTGAATTGCTAAGGGCTCTGAATTGCTCTGCAATCTGAAATCTTTGTAAACAATAACCTTTCCAATTCATCATTTATAAGAGTTATTACCGTTAGAGTATTACATTAAATGTTCCATACATAGTAGCTGGCATAGCTCGGGTAGTTCTCCAAGGCTTACTCGAAAGCTCAAAGAAAATTGACTTCCCAATTATTATACAACCTGACTCATCTCGGTTAAGCTAGAGTAGCTCGGGTGTAACTGAGATCCTGACTTAGTTAACACTATAATCTATCCTAATGCATCAATATGTAGATTTGAACTATTAGCATAGCTGAAACTAATATATGATGGCTTGAATATATAGTTCCATTCATTTCCTTGTATCTTTATTCTGTGATGGTAGATCCACCCAACTCACTGTCTTGGGTGATATTAGATCCTTCATTGTTTTGATCTAAAATTTCAGAGGATTCCCTTACCCATTTCTTATTCATCTGAATTTTTATTTCTAAGACCTTGGATTTTCCTTTCTCAAAACCAGTATCCACTTTTTCTCTATTCATACAATTTCTTCTTAGATGACCAAGTTATTTACACACATAACATCTCTTAGTAGGATTTCCTTTTTGGAGGTGAGTCTTTATATAGTTTGCACCAATGTGTCCATATTCTCCACAGTGACAAAATTTGTACCATGTTTTGTAATCCCAACCAAAAGTTGCTTTGGCCAATTGTTCAGCAGGGTTCCATTTCCTAGTTCTGCACTTGGAAGATCTATGACCTTGTTTGTTACATTTGAAACATTTTCCTTCAAACTTACGTTTGTCAATGCATTCACTTTCTCTATGTCCATGTTTGTTGAAACTATAGAATTTACCATTAAAATTTAATTTTCCATTGCTCCAACATTTATTTGATGTATGAACTACCTTTCCATAGTGGCTACAAGTAGGCTTCATGTTCTTTTGTGCTCCTTTCTTTGAGGATTCACCTTGTTCAATATAACCTAGTCCATTCTGTCCATGATGTCTGAATTTTGTTAACTGATATGTACTACCTTGTGAATTCATCATACTTTCATTTGTTTTCTTTTTAGTGTTGAGATCATTCTGTAGTCTTTCATTTTTTGTTCTTGGGTTGACAACTTCTTGATTTGCATTTTTGAGTTGATTTTCCAAATCTGCTTGTTGGAGTGACAAAGTGATGGATTTCTTTTTCTTTTTCTTCTAACCCTGTGCTCAGCAATATTTTGTCTTCTTGTTCCAAATTTCTATTATCTTCAGCCGAATTCTTTTTTTCTATGACTTCACACAATCTGACTGAATGAACTTCTTTTTCTCTTTTCAACTTTCTGACTTCATGTAAATTGAGATTCTTTGCAAGCAAATATTCAATGGCTGCATCAGCTTCTTCAGAACTTCTATCTTTGCAAAATTCTTCAATTATTCCTTCTATGTAATTCCTATCATTCATTTGTGCTTCTAAATCTTTTCTTTTCTTTAGGGAAAGAGAGAGTTTCTCCTTGATTTTATTGATCTGATCCATGACCATTTTTTAGATCTATCTTTTCATTCTCAATGGATTTCTCTAGTCTGTATACTTCCATTGTCTTTGATATTTTCTCAAGCTATTAAACTTATGTTAGAGAACCTTTATCTTTGATACAAATTGTTGGAAATATATTACATGCAAGGTGACTGAGAGGGGGGGGGGGGGGGGAATCAANTGAGAGGGGGGGGGGGGGGTGAATCAAGAACCAATAAAACTTAATCTTATTAATTCACAATTATATTATCTAATCTGATTTGCATGCATAGAACTAAAATGAAAGAATCATACATAGAACATAACACAGTATATGATTACCCAGAAACCTTCCAAATAGAAAGGAAAAGTGGGGTGGGGATGGTACCCACAAGATTTAGTATTGTAGTATAAATTTAGCTTGTTAGAGCTTACACTAACCACTTCTGATGGCCTTCCCTATTAAGAGAAATAAGGACTATTAAGTCCACCTTGTTAAAGGATTTGATACAATACAAAATTTATGCAACTCTATTAAGAGATTTACAAAGGAGTGTTAGGTCCACCTTGTTTAAAATATTTTTCTGATCCACTGGTTTGAATGAATCAGTAGATAATCTGCTTTGGCAACTCTAAATTTTTGAATGAGATCCTTTTGAATATAACTAATGACCTGACTGTGATAGATGAGTCTCTGTTGTTCTTTATACTTATGCAAACTTCTAATAAATATGCCATATCATATTCACATATATACTTCTACTTAATACTCTTCTCATGCATATTTTGGATAAACAAAATGTCTTATATATATATATATATGTATGTATATCTTATCCAAAAATGAATAGCTTCATAAGTCAACTTCCATTAGACATAATGATATTAAACAATATATGCAAAGTCGGCCCAATACTATCACTCGGGTCCAGAAGTCTACTTGGGTGACAAACTGATACTCGGGCAATTCTGATCACTTAGGTCACACTGATCACTGAAGCGATGTTGAGTAACTTGTGCAATGCTAATCACTCAGGCAATACTGATCACTCAGGTTACATTGATCACTTGGGCAATACTAAATGACTAGATTTTTTGACACTGATTGACAACATGTCTTGCCATAAGGTCGACACAACCCCACCATGGTTTTCCCCCTACTTTGGGTTTCCATGATCAAAATATTTTTGTTATGTGATTTTACTGTTTCCATATTTTTGTTTACATGCTCTACATTTTTTAAATTAGTAATAAAGGTTAATGTGTTGAATGGTTTCAATTTTAAAGTTTTAAGGGTTTCAAGGTTTAAGTTTTTTAGGAGGAACTATTTCAACCCCCCCTCTACTTAGTTTCTTTCTTCCTATTTACTACATTTGGTGTTAGAGCCTCATCCCTTGAAGGAAGCCTAAAATATTGAGGGAGATTCTAAGATGGCAAAATTCAAGAAGGATAGTCCAAGATTTTCTAGAACCAACTATGCATTGTGGAAGAACCACGTGATTTTACATCTCAGATGCATTGATGAATATTGTTGGAGGATTACAAAGAGTTCATACAACCCTCCTCAAAACTATATAACTCTTGATGAGATCAATGAGGCCAATGAAAACATTAGGGAAAAGGAAGATTTATTGAGTGTACCGAGTGATGCATAGATGACTAATATCATAGATTTAGAGACAAACCATCATATATGGGAGAATTTGGAAAATATCTATGAAGGAGACACAACAATAAAGATAACCAACTTGTAGAGATTGAAGAAAAAATATGAAGCCATTAAGATGATAAAATATGAGAACATTTCATCCTACATGCTAAAGATCAATGAGGTGGTGGGTGCTATCAGGTTTTTTGGAGGTACACTTGATGAAGATGAGATTGTTGTTAAGATTCTGAGAACATTTCCTCCTGCCTATGACAACCAGGTTGTAGCTATTGAAGAAATAAGGATAGTGACAAATGTGACAAGGGAAAAACTATTTGGAAATCTTATAACCTTTTAATTGAGTGCATTAGGTTGAGAACTTCCCAATACAGAGACAAAATTCAAAGCCATAGTGGCTAGTAAGGACATGCAGAAATGAGATCTAGTTGAAAGAAATACAAGCAGAATGAAAAGATGGGAAAATGAGGTGAATTAAATTTAAGAGGAAGACAAAGAGCTTGAAGAGTTGGAAGAAAATATTCCAAAAAGAGTACAATATAGAGCTCCTTCTACTAGTAAGTATAAAGGAAAGATGCATTTTAAATACTTTTTATGTGGTAAAGTAGGACATTTTGCATCTATATGTCCTAATATAATTCCCAAATATAAGTATGAACCTAATCCTAGAGAAATAAAGTGTTACTACTATCTTGATGATGATGGTGTTACTGATGATGAATCTAATGAAGCTAACAAGTAAAATGATGAAACGACATTCATTTCCATTAAGGAAGATGATGATCCTATGACTGATATTGTAATGAATTCTAGTTCTACTAAAGATGTTGATGAAGAGAAATCTCTAGCCACTCAAGTTGTCAAATAAGATAAGTGGGTTATTGACATTGGATACTCTCATCACATGATTTGTGACAAGAGTAATTTTGTAAGCTTTGATAGGAATGATGGTGGAAAAGTGAGATGGGGTGACAACTCTAGTGGTAAGATTAGAGGTAGAGGTTAAATTACTTTGGATGGTAAAAATAACACTCATGATGTATTGTATGTAGAAGGTTTGCGATATATTTTTCTTAGTTTTAGTCAGATGATGGATAAAGGCTATGGACTGCATTTAAAGGATAATATGTGTAAGATCTTGAATGAATATGGAAAGGAGATTGCTCCTGGATCAAGGAAAAGAGGTAATATATTTCTTTCGAGTAATGGTCAAAAGAATTGTTTGATTGCACACATAAATGAAAGTTGGTTATGGCATAAGAGATTGTGTCATGTGAACTTTGACACTATTATTTCTATAAGATCTACTTTTTTTGTTAGAGATTTTCCTAGGATGAAAAATACTTCTAATTGTTTTTAAAAGGAATGTCATTTGGGAAAGAAAACAAGAGATAATTTTCACTCAAGGAAAGAAAATTAAAATGGTTTTCTTGGTCTTGTTCATACTTATTTGTGTGGCCCTACCAAGGAAAGAAGCTTGCAAGGTGATAGATATTTTATGATACTAATTGATGATTACTCAAGGATGGTATGGGTGACCTTCTTCAAGGAGAAATATGAATCTTTTGACAATTTCAATGCTTTCAAGGAAATGGTGGACAATGGGATAGGTATTGAGTTAAAGAAGATGAGATCAGACAGAGGTGGAGATTTTACACCAAATGAGTTCAACACATACTATGAGATGTATGGAATCAAGAGACAATTATCTTATCATAGGACTCCACAAAAAAATAGTGTAGAAGAGTGCAATAATAGATCCATTCTAAAGAATGCAAGAACCATGATGCTTGAAAGAAATATTATGCAAATGTTTTGGAGAGAAGTTGTGAGCACTGTATTATACACTCTTAATCAAGTACAGATCAAATATCGAAATGGTAAGACACCCTATGAACTTTGGTATGGTCATGTACCTACTAATAAGTATTTTAAATTTTTTGGTAGTATATGTTACATTAAGAGAGATGAAGACATAGGAAATTTTGATGCAAAGAGTGATGAGGATATATTTCTTGGTTATTCTACCAAAAGTAAAGCATATAGGTGCTATAACAAAAGGTTGAAAAAGTTACTGAAAAGCACATATATTAAAGTGAATGAAAGTCTTGAGAATTTGGAAAGGTTTGATGAATCTGGACATCAGAGGGATAGTAATGATCAAATTCAACATCAAAAAGTGGAGATCAAAAATTCTAAGTGTGATATAAAGTGTAGAAGATGGAGCGTACACAAGTGGAGAAGAAAATAAGTTAAAAAATCAGAGACAAGGAAGAAGCTCCAAGGTATGTGAGATTGAATCACAATGACAAACATATCATTGTGTTGTAAGGAGAATCTATTATTTTTGGATTGTATGATGTCATTTATGTTAACCATACATGATTATGAATATGATTTTTTATACTATGATGATACCAAAGGATAGACTATAGATTTGAATAAGTATGGGATAAGTGGTATAGTATATAGAGTTTAGTATATTGATCGGTACAGGAAATTATCATTGATTTTTGAGGTGAGAACCTAGGAGGAGATTTAGAGATGTATTATCTACCTTAGTTTATTCTTTCAATAATTAATGTTATCATTTGATCAAGTTATAGATTTCTGAGTATCAGATACAAAGTATAGTGAAGAACAAAGACAAATGGGTATTGGATCGATCAACAGTCATATATTTCAATGATCTGATCAGTTTGATAGTTAAATATGATAGAGAAGACATGTGCGATGACATCTATGATTTTTTTCAAGGTTAGGAACACATTTTGATGATGGATCTGGATGACACTTCACACACTACTAATATTTTTTTTAGGCTGATAGTTAGAGTTATTATCTTTGCTGATGGATATATAGGCTCAAGTTTTTGAGATGATTTATAATGTGATTGTTGGATATGATAATGATATGTTGTATGTGTGTGATGGATAAATGATCATAGGTTTGACTATCAGATAATTAGATTTACTTTGTACTTACATACAGATGTCCTGGCATAGTTGATGCTATTTATTAGTTCATTTTTGTTGGATTGTTATCCATTTATTTTGTATGACAATGAGCCTCATTGTATTTTGTAATCTAAGGAGTGAGCTCTAGGTTGTAAGCCTAAATTCATGTGTTTCCCTACATACTCAAACCTTTAACATGGTCACTTATTTCTACAAAATTAATTACTTGTGGGTTCCATCCTCATCGTCGTTATTCCCTTAACCGAGTTTCCATGATACAAATTATGGTGTCATAATGTTGTGGATGCTTTGATTATGTTTCTTTTATTTTATTTTATTTTCTATTTGGTTTATGGTTATGAAATCAATTTAATAATTTAAAAAGGACTAGAACACTAATTCACCCCCTTCTCAATGTTCCTCAATCCTAACAATTGGTATCAAATATTTGGTCCTTGGAAGAAGTCTAACAACTTGAGGAAGGTCCTGATGGAAAATCTAACAGTTTCTAGCAGTGATCAAAGACAACTCTTGGTTTCACTTAAATATCTTCAAAACTCAAATGCTCACAATTTGGAATTGGAAAATAAACTCAAGGATGTTGGAAGTTTCATTGATAACTTGAAGACACAATCAAAAAAATCTAGGGATAAGAGGAAAGATCTTGTTGAATAGTTGAAGAAAAAGGGAAGCCCTGATGATTCAAAAGCCCCAAAATAAAAATTAGATGAGTGTGAATAGATCACAAAAGATATAGATAATATGAAACATGAAATGGAAGCTATGGTAATGAAGATAACTAAGGAAATTGAAACAAAGAAAAATCTTGAGAAATCCTTGAAGGAAAAAATGGGGAATGTCATAGAATGAACTGTGAGGTTGGACAATTTTAGATTGCTCTTGAGGAATCTAGACATAATGAGAAAGAACTTCAAAGGGTAAATGAATTTATTAGGAGTGAACTTGCTATAGAAAATGAAATTAAATAAAAATTCAAAACCAGTTTTGCGAAGCTTGATGAATAGTTGGAAATCTTGAGCAAAAAAGGAGAGACACAAGGACTTGGATTTGAGAAGGGATAAAGTTATGGATCTGATCATTACAATATCTTATCATAAAAACAGATGGAGGAACCTAAGAGAACATCTATGAGGCAATCTAAAGGAAAAAACTTCAATGGCAGATGTTTTTCCTGCAACAAATTTGGTCATAAAGAGAATCAATGCAGGAGTAGACCTAATACCACATCCTTTTCTAGCTATTGTTACACTTGCTATAAATATGGACACAAATCAAATGATTGCAGATGATGTTGGAATAATGTAAGGGTGTGTACTAATAGGGGAGGGGTGAACCAGTACCCTTAAAACTTTTTATCAAATAACCTTAGTACTCATAACTTGTATTACCGACCATTGTAGCTTTTCTACTTCATACATGTAATATCATTACATAAATGCAAGTGCATGTAAACAAACATAGAAACATTCATGAAACGTAGTTACACATGACACAAGAATTGATAATGCAAAAAACCCCTATTAGAAGGTAAAAACTACGGTGGGGATGAAACCCACAAAGCTTCACTATCTACAGAATCGAAGGTGGCGGTTAAGGCTACAAGTTGTGATCACTTCTGACGATCTTAACCTGTTAGGAGTAATATGTCAGACTTGTTAAGTATACTCAGTTAATATATTTTAACAACACAATGTATGTGTGCACTCAATTAAGAGATTTACAATAAGACTATTAAGTCCACCTTCTTGAAGGATTTATTCTATTTGGTACAATTGTTAGAGAGTAGACAAAAATACTTATGACCTGATAGCTTGCAATCTTGAATTTCTGATTACAGATCTATTACGTTCACAAAATATATGTATCACGTATTGTGATTGATAATACCTTTGTTCTTCTCAGTAGCCTTGAATCTAGTTCTTCATAACTGAATTCTACTTTATATGTTCTTTTTCATGAAATCCTCTGTCTAACCCATAGATTTCCTTCTGCGGCTACAATCATCATGTTCTTGATTGATCACATATCTATATATACAATGTATTAACCTAATTGGGTTTCACTCTTTTCTTGATAACTCTAATGATCAAAGGTTTACAACTTGACCTTGATCTCCTAGTTTGCATGTATACAACTATTTAAACTGATTAAATGCATTACTTATGCTTTTCTTGATCCTCAAGAAATTTTTTTATAGCTAAGCATAAATCTATTTTTAAGAATAAAGTGTTTTAGCTGACGTGTAGTTCAGATTCTCTTTTCTCAGGAATAAAATGTCTCTCGGTAGACTGGTGCTCGGTATGATTTGAAGAATGTCTTCCTTGGGTTACACTGTAAACTATCTCTCGGTGTACATTATGACTGACGGTCCAAAATAATTTGCTTGCATACTAATGACAATTTTTTATCCTTTAAGGATTATCAATCTCCCCCTTTGGTATTATTATTAAAAAATTATATGTATCATTTATACATTTCAATGACTTCCCCTATGTGCATGCCTTAGTACATTCTATGTACATGTTTTCCTTGGCACATTTTCCCCTTTTGGTAAATTTTCCCCATTTGTACATACATTTCCCCCTTCTTTGAAATTAATGACAAAGATGTAGTACTTACAGCTTGTCAAATATGTGTAAATGGGATTTATGTATGCCTTCCATCATCTTGTCCCATTTCTCCTTGAGGTGTTTGAGGGTCATGTGCTCCAAAGTTATTATGGCGTTCATGTCATAGATACTCTCTGTGATGGACATCTTTGGGGTGGCAATTAGAGTCCTTGTCAAATTCATGTGTTGTAGTAGCAGTGTGAGATTCAATAGTAACATAGTTTGGAGCTCGGTTACTTCATCTCTGATTTTTCTTTCTTCATTTTGAATTTCAAGTCTCAACCATTTTGGTTCTACAATTTTCTCATAATGTAGTTCGAATGCATTTGGCTCAGTTGACAGACTTTGTGCACTTGCTTTTAGATCCTCATTTATTTTAGCAACCTTTTCACTATGCTTGGTAGTGAATTTCTCTAGTGTGCACAGCGTTTGAACTAAGTTAACTACTTCTAATATGATTGGTTCTAGTGTAGTTACTAGATCAAAAATTTTTACCTTGTTCTCTACCACTTCCTCACTGATTTTCTCTATTAGCTTGTAGTGACACTTCTCTTCTACACGTTCTTCAATGACCTTGTCAGCTTCTACATTCTGTGATGTTATGGCTTTGATCAGATCTTGTAGTTGATCAAGGATTGGTGCATTTTTGATCAATTTGTGTGTCAGGAACTATTTACAATAGGATTTCCTTTGTAGTGTCTAGGGTTTGTGAATTTTTATGCTCCTTCTTGATCTTGTCATGTATTTCCTTTCTTTTACATAGTTCTCCATACTTTGTTAGTGACTCAGGATCCAGTGTTCTTGGATCACAGTCGGGTATGTCAATGATCTCATCAACTGTTACTGGTTCTTTTTTCTTCTTATTCTTTTTCTTCTTGGGAATGTTGTTGATAGTGGGGGAATGTGGAACAATAGCAAGAGCCTTTTGTTGCTCTATTTCTTTCATTGATTGTTCGGGAGGTGTGGTTCCTTTTCTAGGTGGCTTGGTCAATACCTGTTGGTCAGTTGTAGACATCTCTACATCAACCTTTCATGACTTGCAACCTTTTCCTCCTTTCCACTATCCTTGGTAGGTACATCATTCGGTTTCTCTCCACCATTATCTATCTTTTCCATTTCCCCTTGTTCATCACCTTTGTCCATTGGTGTGTCTATTTTAGGCTCAGGTGTTTTCTCCTTTGATTTCATTATTATATTGATAGATTGTATCAATAAAGGCATGTTACCTGGTACAGTTGCTTATACAACATTTGTAGTGTCTTGTTCAATTATTTTCTCAATGGAAATACTTACATCTTCATCATTTTTAACATTATCATCAGAATCACCTTGAGTTATATCATTTATAGTAATATATGGTTTTTCTCCTAATGATTTAAATATCTGAGGTATATCATCCATGGCCTTACTTTCCTCTTTTGTCAAGTCAATCAGATTGACATCCTCAGTGTCATTGATGAAAATATGTTCGGGGCTCAGTGTGGCCTCCTTCTCCTCACTATGAGCTATCTCGGTTATGGTTAGTATTTTCTCAAGTGGATTAAAAATTTGAGTCCAAAATCTTATTTCTATCCTTGTCAATATATTAAAGCTTGTTCTCCAATAATTTGTAAGCTCTTGTCTTAGCCAAAAATTTCTTTGCTTGCTCCTGCATTGTTGAGTCAATTTCTTCAACTGTTGAGTCAGGCATGTAATTCACTAAGATTATTTCTCTCATTTGTTTCTCCATATGCAATGCATATGTCCACCTGGCTGATATCTTATAATTTAGCTCTTATGGAATATGACTTCTGAATTGTAGAGGTACATACTTGTATGCTACCATCATTTTAATGATTGATTCTAATGAAGGGTGCTCCCCTTAATACCACAAACACATAACAAAAATAGAGAAGCAACAAAAATTTGCAAGAACAGAAAATGGGCTTCTTATGATCTCCACAAATGTGGAATTACAAACTTTCAGAATTACAATATGCAAAGCCACATGTGCATTCCCCTTACAATATTCTGTAGGACAAAGCCTCGAATTATTACCCAGATCTACCCAGAACTGCCCTAGACAACACTACAGGCCTTCTTTATATAGGCAATTTCCACCGCCCGAGAAGGTTCCAGAAATTTATCCCATAGGGCCGACCAAACTTAGAATTATTTTATTTTACAATTTATTACATCATAGTCGGCTCAAAATAACTTTTGAAACCCAAACAAAAATTTTGAAGAAAAATTATTTTCTGCCATTTCAGGTGACCCAAATTTTGAAGACCATAAGTCATCGCCAATTAACCCAATTGACTATTATGACCCCAATCCAGAAAGACCACGAAGCACTCTATAGGCTTGACCAATGCAAGTACCTATCCCCAAATTTTTGACCTCATCCGGGGCCTCTAAAGCCTTCAAAACTGAGTTTAAAGTTTATGTACCCTGCTGCCAATACTGAAAATATTTAATATCTTCAAAACTAGACCTGATCTAGCCATGAAACTTTACTGGCAGGCTGATAAGACTGAGATGAACCTCCACATGTGAAATCAGAACATTCAGAGATCGTATGACCAACTTACTAAAAATAGCAAGTTTCCATAAATAGCAGCTCTGCACAAGATAGCCCTTATTGAAAAGAAAACAGAAATATTTTTGGGTGATGCAAGATTGCCCTTACACCCAGGATGCTCCTGCATCAGATTCCTCTAATTTATTCTGATCCTTGGTAGACAAATGTACCCATTTTCTAATCTTATTATTTGATATACTCCCTATATTGATGATTGACTGTGCAATTTCATCAATTGTCTTTGGAATTTTGGCCTTCTCTACCTGTATTCTTTGTTCTATTTCATCCTTTTCTGTATCATCCTTATCTTCTCTTCCTCTTAGATATCCCCTTCTCTATTTTTGTGTTTCTTTCCTGGTTGAGGATGCATTCTTTCTTTTCATATAATTTTTCACAGTTCCTTTCTTCAAGGGTGGTGAGTCTACCTCTTTTGTTTTCTTGCTCCTTGTTCTTGATGCAGTTGTCAATTCAGTATCCTTTGTTTTCTTCAAAGGTGGTGCATCTTATTCAGTAGACCCTGAATCACTTATCTCTCTACCTTTACTGATAGGTGATTGATCCTTGGTGATATCGAATGATTGTTCTAGGTCTTCA
Organism: Thuja plicata; assembly: GCA_018584345.1. NCBI lineage: Eukaryota > Viridiplantae > Streptophyta > Pinopsida > Cupressales > Cupressaceae > Thuja > Thuja plicata. The sequence continues at coordinate 88,975 of MU228462.1, read as the reverse complement.
TCATTTATCGACAATTTCTTTTGAAGAGTGTTCATTATTTTTATCTTCTTCATGTCTATCTTCTTTATTACTACACCAGTCTTGATTCTAGATTTGGATTCCTCTTATGTTCCAAAAATTTTCAACGTTTTATCCATTGGCTCATTTAGTAGGGTTTCAATAGCAATTGTAGCTTGATCAATGTAAATTTCATATTCTAGTGGTGGTAACCATGTTCTCGATTGTGCAGGTTTGATGAGTGTTGAGTTGGTGTCAACTGCAAAACATATCTCATCTTTCTATTTTTCCACTAGTTGAGAATGGATTCTCATCCTCTTCTCCATCCTAGTCTTGAATGTGGAAAAGTAGCCATCCATTAAAGGTAAGAAATTGTCTCCTAGTAAATTAATGAAATCACTATTCTGTGCAGTGATTGGTTGGTTTGTGTCCCAAGTGACATTACCAATTGAAGGAAAGAAGCTCTTCAAATAGAAGAATGTGCACATAAATAGGGAACCAAACATACATGTGTTAGATCTGGCTGATCTAATTTTTCTCATATTATCTTCCAGTTGCTTCTGTAGCAACCCAGATATGTCTAGTTGTATTCCCTTCTTCACAATTTTATATGCAGTATCAACTGCTCCACATGTTATGTTATTCATTCTGCTAGTTTGGAATATCTTTTACCCAAGTACACATGCACCAAATTTCATCTTAGGGTCTGTGATTGTATTGAGTTTCAACCCTCTGCCATCCCATTCAGCTCCATTTAGCTTTTCAATGTCGGGGCATGAAGGATGATTTAGGGCTTTTGCATTCTCAATGATGGGATAACTAGTCACTGTATGAATCACATATTTCATGATTGGTTTGGGTTCATCTAGGCACATTTACCCATCATGTACTTGGCTAAGTACTATATATATCCACTCAATTCTAAACTCTTTTGGGAATAGTAGGGCATTGGTTAACCCTTTCAATTCTATGTCCTTATACTCATCCCATAGGTTTCCATCCTTACATAGCTTCTCATAAGCTTCCTGAATCTCAAGGTCTATGATCTCTGAAACCTTGCAATGAATGTATGCACATATATCTTCAACCAGAAAAACCCTAGGAAGAATACTTGAAAATGCTCCCTTGTCATCGGGTTGAGCACCAACCTCAAGGAAGAACTTGTGGTTTGGTACTTCACATGTTGAGTTCTTTATCAAGGCTATCTTTTTTTCCTTTGCATTCTTGATCTTCACGACCCGTGATGTGGTTTCTATTGTTTGACAAATTAGGAATTCTCCGTAAATAAATAGTTAGCTTGGTGAGTCTAGACACTCACTTGATCTTTGTTTTGGATGCTAAGAATCTATCGAAGTGGCTCAGAATCTATTGTTGGTGGCTCTACAATCTTTTCGCTTCTTAGTCGCTCTTTTTCTCTCTTCTCTCGCTCTTTATCGCTGGGTGAATGAAATGAGCTTTCATCAACCCTTTTATTGACAATGTTGTTAGAATAGTCCCAAAGGATAACTGAGAGGGGGGGGTGAATCGGTTATCAGCTAATTTAATTCTTTTCTTTTATTAACTCTAGAATACAATAAAGTAAATGCACATTCAGATAACACAATAGACAATACCACAATTTGGTTATAGGGAAACCAAATGGTAAAAACCCTGGTGGGAATTAACACCCACAATAAACTATACTTGTTTATAATGATCCCTGTTAGAAGATCTTGCAACCCTGTTAGGAGTTGTTCTTTATAATGCAATAATTATAGTGACTTGGCTAAGGGTCTGACCCTGTTAGGAATCTTTTACAAATAACCCGGTTAAGGGTGAGGACTCACTCTCCAAAAGCTCACTGCTTTAATGGTGAAGGCTACAACCTTTTGAAGAACATATATGCACTATATCTGATGATGAACTGTAGAGTAGACCTACTATCTTGATTAGTTCTAGTGTATTTTAATCTTTCACTTCTTCTTCACATAGATCCTTGGTGAATGAAACACAACTGATATTCTGCTCTATACATTTTCTATCTCTTATCTTATCATTCACACTTAGAAATCCAAAAATGACTTGCTATAAGTATCTTCCTCAAAGTATGAGATCATGGGACCTATTAGAAAACTCTTCATAACATCCTTTTTGGCTTTACTAATCACACAAGAATAATTACAGCTGTGTAATATAAACTGAATAGACACGATGCTTCACTAAGTCATCCTCACCAAATTAACTCTAACTTTGCAATCTTGTTGAAACACGTTTGGCACCTTTGGATAACTAATCTTGAATATACACACGCATATCCTGAAGATAGGTACAACTCAAGAACCAATGCAATATGTTGGCTCTGTACATACAAACTCCAGAAACTGTAACTGCAACATAACAAAATTACACAACATAACTGAAGCTCCATATTTGAGTTTGCATGTATGAACAAAAAATCAACATGTCTAAAATATGAATATAACCATGAAAGGCTTGATATCATCATTCTGATAAGTACATACAGATCACTATTGTATATTATATGTTGTCATCAATGACAAACATACAATCAACACATTGATGGCAACATATGATATTAAAAACATCTTCAGCACATGGCGTCTTCTTTCTTTTTACAATCTTCTCAATATCCTCATCAAATATTCTTCTACACTACTGTAGCTCCTCTATCTATTTTTATACTCCCCCAGAGTATATGCTCCCCCTTACTATATACTCCCCCTTTGACATCAATGTCAAAGGGTGCCATAAGCAATTAGGCACAGGTACTACTCTAGAAGTAGAGTATTCAACCATTCATCAATCACTCTAAACTGATGTTCTTGCTTCTTTATCTAATCAGATTCAGGAGAGGTAATTACTCCCAACTTCTCTGTGAGATACTCAAAAGTATCTTTTGATAAAGGCTTTGTGAAAATATTTGGCAACTGTTCTTTGGTGCTCACATAGTCCAATTCTACTTCATTATCTACAACTTTTTCTCTAAGAAAATGGTATTTAATCTCAATGTGCTTTGTATTTGCATGCATCACAGGGTTCTTGGCCATGTTGATAGTACTGGTATTATCACAGCGAATAACAATAGGATAGTTAACCTGTATACCAAAATCTTTAACCATCTGCTTGATCCAAACCATTGTTGAACAATTCAATGTTGCTGCAACATATTCAACTTCTTTTGTTGACTGAGAGATACAATTTTACTTCTTGCTTACCCAAGAAACCAACCTATCTCCAAGAAATAATGATCCTCTAGAAGTACTCTTCCTATCATCAAGACAACCTACCCAATCTGCATATGTATACACATGAAGTTGTACATTCTCTGATTTAGGATACCATAAACCATAGTCTATAGTTCCCTTTAGATATCTGAATATTCTCTTTATTGCCATAAGGTGATTCTATTTTGGTTCAGCTGTAAATCTTCTAGCAATGCCAACTGCATTAGATATGTCTGGTCTAGACTAAGTAAGATATATAAGTTTTCCAATCATATACTTATACAATGTCTTTTCAATTGCTTCAGAATCATCTTCTTTAGAAAGCTTTCTTCCTTTTATCATAGGAGTGCATACTGGTTTACAGTCTTCCATATTAAAAGTCTTTAGTATTTCCTTCACATATTTGGACTGATTTATAAATATCCCTTTATCTGTTTTTTTTACATTTAATCCCAAAAAGTATTTTATAGGACCAATCATGCTCATTTCAAATTCATTCTACATTTATTTTGTAAATTCTAAACTAAGCTTCTCATTACCTCCAAAGATAATGTCATCAACAAATATGGCAACAAGTAATAGTCCATCAGGTGTTTCTCTTATGAATAGGTTACAATTTTCTACTCCTTTCTTAAATCCAATCTTGGTAAGACAACCATCCAGTCTCTCATACCAAGCTCTTGGTGCCTGTTTAAGTCCATAGAGTGCTTTCTTCAATCTACATACCATGTCTGGTTTATTTGATAGATTAAATGCTTCAGGCTGTTCTATGTAGACTTCTTCCTTCAAGTCACTATTCAGAAAGGCAGATTTGACATCCATTTGATATACTTTGAAGTCTTTGACTATTGCATAGGCCAAGAGTAACTTGATGGCTTCTAATCTGCTCACAGGGGCAAATGTGTCAGTGTAATCTATCCCTTCCCTCTGCGCATATCCTTTACACACTAGTCTTGCTTGGTTTCTGACCACTGTACCATCTTCATTCATCTTGTTCCTAAATACCCACTTTGTTCTAATCACATTTTTGTCACTAGGTCTAGGAACCAATTCCCATGTATCATTTTTTTTTATTTGGTCTAATTCTTCTTCCATTTCTTTCTGCCAATCAGAATCCTTGCAAGCATCTTCAACATTTAAAGGTTCAATCTGTGAAAGTAAACATACCTCTTCATCCACTGTTAACCTTTTTGCTTTTGATCTAGTCAAAACACTGCTTCTCTGATCTCCAATGATATCATCTTTTGAATGATACCTAGATGTGAACTTTGAAGCTTTTGGTGTAACATTCTCATCTGTAATCTGTGATACTTCTTTGCTTGATTCAGGCTCATTACATGAAACATCAATGCAATCAAACATTTCTTCAATAACAATGTCTTTATTGCTAGGCCTAGGTTCACCATCAATCATGGGTGCATATTCATAGTACCTATCTTGAACCATGAACCTCTCATCAATATTTACATGAGTACTTTCAATTATCTTCTTCAATCTCAAATTAAAACATTTGTATGCTTTGCTTTTAGTAGAGTAACCAAGGAAAATACCTTTATCACTTCTAGCATCAAATTTACCAACACCATCATCTCTCTTGATGTAGCACTTGTTGCCAAATATTCTGAAGTATTTTACTATAGGTACATTACCAAACCAAAGTTCATAAGGTGTCTTATCCATGCATGGCCTTAGTTATGTTCTGTTGATAGTATAGACTGTTGTATTGACTGCATCTCTCTAATAGGTGTGTGCAACTTTTCCTTCAATCATCATAGTGTGTGTTGTATCAAGTATGATCATGTTCCTTCTTTCTGCTATCCCATTCTACTATGGGGTTCTAGGTGCACTCAACTATCTTTTAATTCCATGTTCTTCACAGTAGTCATAAAACTGGTTGGAGGTGAATTCTCCTCCTCTATATGATCTCAGACACTTTAGTTTTAATCTAGATTCATTCTCCACTTTGGATTTGCATATTTTGAACTTCTCAAAGGCTTCACAGTTATCCTTTAAGAACACAACCCACATCATCCTTGAAAATTCATCTACAAAAAAAATGAAATACCTTTCTTTGTAGTATGATCTTGTTTGAGTAGGACCACATAAATCTGTATGCACTAGGTGTAACTTGTTTTCAGCTGAGTTCTTCTTTCTTCTGAAAGAGGTCCTAACATGCTTTCCCATAAAATATTCCCTGCACATTGTGTCAACTGGTCTTGCAATACTTTGAAGATCTCTAACTGCCTTGACATTGCTTATCTTTACTATATTATCAAAATTGATATGACAGAGTCTCTTGTGCCATAACCAACTATCATTTACTTTTGAAAAAAAACAAATTACATCTGAATTGAGTTGAAAAACATTACCTTTTGTTTTTGAGCCTGATGCAATCATGTCTCCTTCTTTTTTGCAAATAATGCATTTGTTGTCTTTGAATTCCAAATGATAACCTTTGTTAAGTAGCTGTCCAACACTTAGTAAATTATGATGTAATCCATCAACATACAGAACATCATCTATCTGGTTCTTTCCATCCAGTGTCATGGATCCTCTACCTATGATAGGTTTAGGAGTGTTATCTCCAAATATAACCATACCACCTTTGTATTTTTTTAGATGAACAAATCTATCTTTATCACATGTCATGTGATGAGAGCATCCGCTGTCAATGATCCAATTAGTTCTGATGTCTGCTTTGGAAATTAGGGCTAAATCCTATGTTTTCTTTTCATCTTCAATGTCCATATGCTCAGGCAATTTTTCCATGTCTTTAAGGGCAATGAACCCATTTTCATCTTCTCCTAAATCTTCATTAGTTACACCTTCTTCAGCATGATAGCATTCCTTTCTGTATTTAGGTTTATAATCAAATCTGAATTTCTTTACTCTTGTAGGACATTTGGATGCAAAGTGTCTGCTCTTGTTGCATGAAAAAAATTTGAATGGAATTTGTCCTTCATATTTCCCTTTTCCTTTCTTTTCTCTTTTAGAAATCATGGCAATGATTTCTTCTAGTTCTTCATCAACTTCTTCTTTCTCATTATTGCTAGAGATGTGAGATTTCTTACCATGGACTGAAGCTTTGAATGCTGTTTCACTTTTGGGTTCAGTCTTCAATCTTGATATCTCAAATGTACAGATTTTACTGATCAAAGTCTCTCTCTTGAAGTATTCTAAAAATTGCATGGTTTCCTCTAGAATACTGATCTTGTTCTCATAGTCTGATGTTAAAGTGGTCAATAGCTTGTCCATTATATCTTCTTCTGATATTTCTCCACCATTATTTCTGATTCCAGAAACTGCTTCATTTATCCTCTAATTATAGGCTCTGATGTTTTCTTCAGGTAACATCTCAAGACTATTGTATTTCTTTTTCCATGTTTTCCTGTACGCATTCTTTGCTTGAACATCTCCTTCAAAAATGTCTTCTAAGTACTTCCATATTATGTATGCCTTGTCTACTTTCTTGATCTCACAGAATTCACTGTCAGATAGTGCGGTTATAAGGGCTTCTTTGGCAACTGCATTAGCTGTGAATGTATCCTTTTGTTTACTAGTAGCATCATCTCTTGATAGGTATTTTAGAGTGGGAATAACAACTTCTTGTGTGGCTATCTCAAAGATGTCAAAACCAACACACTGTAGATGCGTTATCATTTTGTTCTTCCAATCCAGATAATTTTCTCCATCGAACTTAGGACTCTCTTTTTTGAAGTATGCCATCTGATCTACCTTAAGCTGTTAGGCTTTCTCTCCAAGGCATTTGGCTCTGATACCAATTGTTAGAATACTCCCAAAGGATAACTGAGAGGGGGTGAATCAGTTATCATCTAATTTAATTCTTTTCTTTTATTAACTCCAAAATACAATAAATTAAATGCACTTTAAGATAACACAATAGACAACACCACAATTTGGTTATGGGGAAACCAAATGGTAAAATCCCCGGTGGGAATTAACACCCACAAAAAAATATACTTGTTTATAATGATCCCCATTAGAAGATCTTGCAACCCTGTTAGGAGTTTTTCTTTACAATGCAATAAGTATAGTGACCTGGTTAAGGGTGTGATACTGTTAGGAGTCTTTTACAAATAACTCGGTTAAGGGTGAGGACTCACTGTCCAAAAGCTCACTGCTTTAATGGTGAAGGCTACAACCTTTTGAAGAATAGATATGCAGTATATCTGATGATGAACTATAGAGTATACCTATTGTCTTGATCAGTTCCAGTGTATTTTAATCTTTCACTTCTTCTTCACATAGATCCTTGGTGAATGAAACACAACTGATATTCTGCTATGTACATTTTATGTCTCTTATCTTATCATTCACACTTAGCAATCCACAAATGACTTGCTAAAAGTATCTTCCTCAAAGTATGAGATCATCGGACCTGTTAGACAACTCTTCATAACATCCTTGTCAGCTTTACTAATCACGCAAGCATAATTACAACTGCACAATATAAACTGAATAGACGCGATGCTTCACTAAGTCGACCTCACCAGATTAACTCTAACTTTACAATCTTGCTGAAAAAAATTTGGCGCCTTTGGATAACTAACTTGAACTCATAACTAATCTTGAATATACACATGCATATCCTGAAGATAGGCGCAACTCAAGAACTAATGCAATACGTTGGCTTTGTATAGACAAACTCTAGAGACTGTAATTGCCACATAACAGAATTACACAACATAACTAAAAATTCATATATGAGTCTATGTGTGTGAAAAAACATCAACAACATGTCTAAAACATGAGTATAACTGCACAAGGCTTGATATCATCATTCTGATAAGTACATACAGATCACTATTGTATATTATATGTTGTCATCAATGACAAACATACAATCAACTAGCTACCAGAAGTAAATCTCCAAAAAATGTGCCCTAAGTGATGCATTAAATGCCTCACCTACTTCTTGGCTCAAAAAATAGTGATGCTCAGTCAACACACAAAATTCTTTAGCTCGGTGAGTATTCAATACTCAGTACAATGTGTCAACTTGGTTGTCTCCTATTAGGGATTTTTCTTGTATGAATCACAGTGCTTGAAATAACTACTTGAACACCATGCCTTATAATACTAATTCAGAGACAAAAAAAGCCTAATTGCTAAGGACTGGATAAGGTCCTTCTTCATTTTGAGCTCCACATATACTCAGGCAGGTTTTACCTTTTATGATTACTGTTTACACAGTATTTTATAGTGTGGACACTGATTTTCTATGTATCTTTGTTAAACAAACTTATAAATCACTTTGCAAATGACCAAGCATAACCAGATGCAAAATTTAACCATACAAACCATAATCTTAAATATAGCAAAAATCAGTGACATAAGGACTTTAATCCTTCTTCCTTTTGTTGTAGGAGGGATAACCTAATGATCCACTCTTCAAGGGATTAACAAACTGAATAGTATCCTGCTAATACAAATCCTTATGAGTTCAGCTTTTCTGTTCTTAGTAACAATAGGCTTCCCATCTTTGAACTGAGTTCCATATGGGTGATTTTGCATTCTATTCTAAGGATTATAAGTGTTATTGTAAAGAGGTTTATTGTTTTGAGGAGCTCTATATTCTTTGCATTCTGGTTCTTTCAAATTGCTCTTACTAAACCTGGGGTCATCTCTCCTATTTAACTTACAAGATACTCTTCTGTTCATTTCAATATTGACTTCTATTTTGTAAGCATCAGTAAGAGTCCTAGGGTTCTTATCTCTCAAAGCATATCCCATTTTGGAATCATATGCATTCAAATAAGTTGCTAGACATACTTCCTCATCTAGATTTATCTTCTGAAATATTTTATGCATAGCTCTTTGAAACCTTGTATTAAATTTTGTAACCTCTTCATTGTAATTTAAACAATTCAATCAACTTGTCCATGGAAACAATAGAGCCATTAGCAAGGCTCCTAAACCATTCTCTTGCATCTTCAACAAGGGACTAAACAAATAGCTTCATTAGTACATCCTCATGGGTGATGTTCAAGTCATCAACAAAATCAATGAACTTTCTTAAATGTGTTTCACAAGAAATCACATTATTACCAACAAAATTTGGGAGCTTTTCTCCTATATCACCCACATCTTTAGGAAAAGCATTGGGGTACCCAGGGATACCAAAAAAATCAAATTTTTTGTACCTCTTATTATGTAGTGGTTTCCTTTGAAAACTATCATCTTCTTTAGCCATAGTAGCTCTTCCTCTAGAAGATGTATTATTCTCTGGTCCAGAAAAAGAATACTTTGAAGATTGTAAAAATTCTATCTTCTTTTTCATTTCAATTATAGCAGCTTCCATTTGGGCCTTTTCCAACATTTTTTCCATGGTTTCTTTTTCAATTCTCAATTTTTCTAAATCAATTTCTAACTTTGACATTTGTTCAACCATAGGCTTTTGAATTTTAGGTTCTTGATCTCTATGTTCACCCATCTTCTGTTTACCCTTATTTATCTGCAAAATAGAAGCTTTATGAGTGAATGGTATTTCTTTATTTTTCTGAGACTTCTCTGTTTCTTTCATAATTTGGTGTTTAGGAAGTCTTTTCCTATAATTATCAAGAGCCTTATGATCATCTTTTCTCTTTCTTATTTCTCTTTCCTTTTTCATTTGTTGAACTAAGGCAAGCTATTTCAAAATAAACTTCTCTTCATTGGCTAGCATATCAGAAGGGGCATCTTCCGAATCTAAACTAGGTGTAGTAATCTCTTCTCTTTCATTTGAAGTAGTAGTGAGTTGGGGTGTGTCTAATACTCTTTCAGCAGCCTCTTCATAGTCTGAAGTATTTCCATCATGAGAGTGCTGAATAGTATTCCTATCAATCCTGATATTTGTTTCTTCACTTTTTAAAGGAGTTTCATCCATACCAACTTGATTTTTCTTTTTCCTCCAAGAGGCACTAACTCTTGATGATGATGAGATTCCTTCAAGTAGCACCCTTTCTGGGTCAGTTCTGGCTCTTGACCTAGTATTCATTCTGTAAGACATTTATTAACTTTGCACTAATCTCAAAGAGTTTCCTTTCAGAGTCGCCACCCAATAAACTGGGATGAATAAATAGCTATTAAGGGACAATATGACAAGAACCACCGGGATTTAGTAAAATTTGGAGCTTGTCACACCAGAGATTTCTGAACACTTTTTCAAGACTTTATAATCTCTTAAATCCCCAGCAGAGTCGCCAATTTGTTAGGGATTTTTCTTGTATGAATCACAGTGCTTGAAATAACTACTTGAACACCATGCCTTCTAATACTGATTCAGAGACAAGAAAAGCCTAATTTCTAAGGACTGGATAAGGTCCTTCTTCATTTTGAGCTCCACATATACTCAGGCAGGTTTTACCTTTTATGATTACTGTTTACACAGTATGTTATAGTGTGGACACTGATTTGCTATGTATCTTTGTTAAACAAACTTATAAATCACTTTGCAAATGACCAAGCATAACCAGATGCAAAATTTAATGATACAAACCATAATCTTAAATATAGAAAAAATCAGTGACATAAGGACTTTCATCCTTCTTCCTTTTATTGTAGGAGGGATAACCTAATGATCCACTCTTCAAGGGATTAACAAATTGAATAGTATCCTGCTGATACAAATCCTTATGAGTTCAACTTTTGTGTTCTTAATAACAATAGTATTTTGATTAAATTGGTTTTGAAACCTTGAAATAATTTTGACAATAGTGGATTTTCAGACCAATTTCTGGACCAGTGCCTATCCTTTGGGCTACAGAGTCAAATAAGCTAAAATCTCATAGAAACAAAATACAGTTAGCTGCCTTACAACCCACATGCAATTCAGGTAAGTCGCCTTACAAATTACCTTGTCACCTCTAAACTATTGTATCAAATCTTTAAACAAAGTAGTATGCTCCCTGAAATTACTCACAAAACTTAGTTCTTTCCTTAAAAGAAACTTGCAAGCAATTAGATAGTCACCTTATAACCAAAATACTTTAGAATGCCTTACAAACTTAAACATAAAAGAGCATACATAGAGAATAAAGAGACAACAATTGAAGAGGGTAAAATTGCACCGTATTTTATTTATATGATCCAGCTTCCATACATGTAAGATTATACAACTTCAAAAGATAGACAGAAGCTCAGAAGATCTGAATTCTACAATATATTATCTCTTTTCCAAAAAACTCCAACATCCAAGACCCTTTACATTACAACTCTTTTTGCTATATATAGGTTTTTTGACCATCTTGGAATCCCTTAAGGATGCAACAAGATTTGGATGGTCAAAGAAAACATAACCCTAAAGTTACAAGAAAGACAAAAGAAAGAGAGAAAGCGGTGGAATGACCAAGTCAAAAAGATATAAACAGATATTCTTGGTTCTTCTCCTGATCTAGCGACTGCAATCAGATTTGCATAAATGGTAGATGGTAGTATTTATGTTGAGTCCGGATAGTTGTGCTTGCATACTCACCTACATTCTCCTTTTGCAATAACTGTCCCTCTTGTCTTGAACAGTGCAGTGCCAAGTGTTCACCCTACTCGTCCAAGATTTCTTCTTCTACTACTGGCTTCTTTTTCTTTGGTGTAGTCATCACTTCCCAAGCTTTCACTTCATCGTCCGATGGCCACTTAAATTCTTGAGTACCCTGTACTTGCACCTTTTGTCTGTCCCATCTAGCATCAGTGATATTTTTGACATCAAGTAGGAATTTGTTGATGTCAGTATCTGCTTTGAAGGCTTCATCCAATATTTTATTGAATCCTTCTATATCAACATCTGCTCCCCAAAGAAATGCCTCATCACTAGGCATCTTGCTATCAAATTCATTCTTCCAATCATCTACAGCCTTTACTTGGTAATCATCTCCCCTTAAGGAAGGAATAAACTTATTAAAATCATTTGAAAAGAGACTCAACTTAACCTCTATCTGATTTAATTTTCCTTTAAAGAATGAGAGAGCAATATTGACTCTTTTGATCTCATCTTCAACTTCAGTCACTATTTCAGGAAAATCTAGTCTTATGGCTTGTAAAGATGCTAACTTTTCAAACAACTTTGCCCTAGCAGACCACTTAGTAAAGTAAGGGTTTAGAATGGCAAGGTACCCCATTACCTCAGTATGCAATGCTGGCAATTTATTGTATGCATTGACTACAACATCAGTTTTATCTTTTAGGATCTCAATTCTATGTTGTAATATGCCCCTCAGTGCTTTCAAAGCAATTGCATTTCCCTTTTCCTCATCTACTCCTTGTTCAACAGCCTCTTCTGATTTAGGCTTATCTTCAATTTGCATTGGTGGTGGTTGTGCAGGTACATATACCACCTCAGGCTTTGTTTCCAATTCTTTCGTTAATGTCTTAATCATCTGATCTCGCTGGTACAATTGTATGTGGCACATTTCCTTGTCCTTAAACAATGCACTTGTCTCTTCCAATAATATACGACACATTTCAGACAATTGTTTAGTTTTGTCTTCATTTAGGTGAGCCCAATGTGTCATAATTTGGGAGATCTCCAAATCCCCTGTATTTTGTACAGACCACACCATTTGATTGCCCACCATATTTTCTTGAATATTCACTAGTTGGGGTTTTTGGTCTTTAGGGCTTAGGCTCCACATTGCAAAAGCCTGGGATTTTGGGCTATACCCAAATCCTTTTATCACATCTCCCATCTGGACCTCACTAGCCATTTTGAGATCTGGCTATTTTCTGATTTGGTCTATGATGAAGGTAGATGCCAAATCCCATCCCTCAGCCAACAGTATTCCACTTCCCAGCACCATCTTCTTGGCATCCTCGGGTGAAATATCCTCATTTTCAGGATCATAATTCTGTAAAGCTACTAGAGCTTCATTTGTTATTGTCTCTTTCCCATAAACTGTTAACTGGGACCTTATCTGCTCTGTCTTATGCCATCTTAGGAAGTCTTTAAACTCCTCTATTTTCACAAAGCTGTCATCACTTAGAAACTTCTGTTGATGAATCAATCTCTCATCAACATAGGCTTTGAGGGGCACCTCAACTTCATCATCTAGGTCAGGCTGTTGCTTCTTACCTTCCCTGATTTCTTTTCTTAGGTTATGATCATATAACCTAGTGCCAGGTACTAAGGCCTTAGCCTTATCTTTTTTCTTGCTTTGTCCTTCCACTGAAGGCTGCCCTGCTTCCAACTTCTGCCTCTTTATAGAAGGCTCTTCTACATCATCAGGTTGGGTAGCAACTGTCAAATCTACAATATGACCTTCTACTCCCTCCAACTATGGTACTTCAGCTATATCTTTCTCTGATGCTTGTTGCGGTGAAGGATACATGGTAGGATGTGCATAGTCACTATCACTACCACTATCATATTCTGAATCTGAATAATCAGGTGTCTGAGCACCTTTCTTGTCTAGTACTGTATCTAGTTGCTCTACAAGCACATAATAGTTTTCTATCATGGCCTTAATTCTATCAAAATATAGGAGGTCAGGGTAAAAACCCCCAAAAGACAACCTATTTCTCTTTATCTGCTTCTCCAGCTTTAGCAACTCTTGGATTCTTAGTCTTCTGGTATGGATATCATCTTCATCTAAGATGTTCCTTGTTGCATCTTCTTCAATACATTCACAGTGGACATTTGTATTGGGGATAGTAGGTGTATACAATTTCCTAACCCATGCCATGAAGCCTTCTAGATCAATGTATCTATAAGGGGCTGCCCCCATTCTATACTTTTCCAGCCATTGACCCACTGCATCAATGGCACCTTTGCCAATTGTGAAATGAGAAATCTTAAACTGCCTAGGGGTTATAGTCCCCTTCTTGTGCGGTGCAAAGTGCTCATTGTCTGTTAATAACAACTGCCATATGAATTCCATTGAAGCCACTCTTGCAGGCACATAATATGGTAATAAATGAGGTGGGTGAATACACCTATATACTCTGATAATAGTATAATTCTCCTCCAAGAAGAAATCACCCCAATTATGTTTTCTAGGCCGACTATCTGTATAATCACAGGGCCTGAGCAATTGTATAACCTTCAATGGGACTCTTGTCTTGCTTGTTCCCAAACTTTGTACCATTGGATACACAATCAAATTTTGAAATGCACAGTAGTCACACTCCCTAGAAGTATAATTCCAAACCCTCACCCAAAATTGGATAGGATTTGGTGCTGACTGGTAGAATCTCTGAGGAGTTAAGTTATTAACATCCATGATTACAAAATTGAAGTACAAGAGGAGATGCATAAGGATCGAGTAATGCAAAAATTTGGGCTCCTTCTCCTTTGGGTTCTTCAATCTTTTCTGGGTTGCAATGAAACCCTCATGCATTTCATCTATAATATGCTGCATATAGTCATAACTGGTGTTAGAGTGGACCTCTTGTAGGTCCAACACCATCATCAAGATGCCAGCATCAATCTTTTCTGCATCACCATCTACTCCCAACACTCTACATAGAGCATATGCAACATACCTGATGTAAAAGTGAAGATCCTTATAATAATATGGGAAATCCCCGGACATAGGATCTAAATATTTCTTTACTTCTTTCAACATATGTTTCAACAGTTGGCCCCTAGCAATCCCAGGCTTCTCAGTATACCTCTGTTTTTGCTTTTTCATGTCAATTCTGGTAGACATGGTGCTAAACAAGCTGAAGGCTTGCATGAATGAATTTCTATTTAAAATTAATAGGGCAGTGCCATCATCCCTCCTGATGGTTTTAGACAAAGCATCATAGTGATTGGCTAGGTCCAAGAATAGGTCTACATCTAGAAAAACATCAGGAACAAGTAACCTGGCTAAACCACAGGTCCAAGGGTTTGATACTAGGATAGGCTTATCAAAATTCTTATAAAAATAATTAAAAGGGGAGAAACCTGTTGTCCCTGGAGTCATAGCATCTCGAATGTCTTTATAATCATCAATGAGAACATTAGCATTAGCCTTTTTGTTCTGTGTTGAAACAGGTAGGAGATGAAGGAATTCATCAGAAAAACTCGCCTTTCCCTTATTCTCTTCTTCACTTCCTCCACTTGTTGAAGCAACACTCATAGCCCTGCTTATATTTGCAACACCCTGAATCTCCTACTCTTTACTGATATTGAAAAAAATCTATCTCAGAGATTAGCTGACTGTCTTGTGCACAATTTTCTGAGACTTGGAACCCTTTGATGAACTCTGGAAACACTACAAACTGAGCAAAATATCTCTTTTTTCTGAAAACTTAGAAACTTGGGCTCTGAAAACTGAAAGCACGGTGAATGCAAATGAATGCACCATCAAATCCTTATAGCCATCATTCAAAGTATGCAGCTCATAATTTGGAAACATCAATTCTGTCATTAATTTGACATGCTGTGAACTTGAACAAAAGCCTAGCCGTAGTTCCTGAGCTTGATAGGAAATCAAATTTTGAAAAGTGAATCCTCAGAACAATCATAGAACATTCAAAAGAGCTGACATGTCACACTGTGATTCATTAACTGCCTTACATCTCAGCTACTCTTTCTGCACAACAATCAAAATACAAGCCTGTGATTGGTTAATGAACGATTCATACTGTCATATCAAAAACTGCCGCCATTTTTTAGATTTTGGGATCAGGCGACTGCACGACTGCATATAGTCTCTTTTTCATGGGCCTCTGTCACTAATCCATGATTTATCTCAAGATATAGCGACAACACATTTTCTTACCTTTGGCTAACCCAAGTTACCATCCTGCGATCATGCGACCCAACTGAAATCATATTCGCTGATAGTTAACATTAACTCAGTATCTTTTCCGAGACCATGTGACTAACCATTTCCTTTAACCTTTTACGCTTATCTCCTAGTCACTGAGTGTTTTTATTTCATGTCAAGACTATGCGACCATACCCAGTCGCCCAATCGCGGAATACAAGTCCTGAGTGTTTAATTCTATCATAACAGTTATATGTGCCCCTTTTTTATTTTTGACGACTACGTGACATACCTTAATCACCAAGTCAGGAGGAATTTTCCCTTTGGGCACCTTTCTTCTCAAAATTTGTGACCACCATTAGATCCCTTGACCTCTTTATCCTACGGTAGTCGCTTGATCGCTAAATGTTCTTGCATTCCCTTAAATCTTTCTCAGACATCGCGACTGAAGGGAAAGCACTTAGTCTCATTGTCACTGAGTCCATTTTCTACTTCTGGCGATTAAGCGATGATACCTTAATGTCCACTCACCTTATGACACATGTTAGACAATCATTTATCCACTTACTGCATAATGGAGAACCGAGTCATCATCTTGTTCTGGCGACAACCTGACTACACTTTATACTAAACCTCAGACAGTCAGTCGCGAAGTATCGGTCAAAATCTCTTAACCACCATTCCTTTTTGAGACCATGTGACTGAAGGCTTTGGCTAACTTTTAACTTTCGATCCATCTGGTGATAATGTGACATAAGGTAATCGCGAAGTCTAAGAACATTTTGATAGCTGTTGAGCATTTCCTGTGATTACCCGACTAAGCAGTGTGTCCCTTCTGCATAATGATTTATGACATAGTTATCTTGTGACTACCTGACATGAAGAAATCGTAGAGTCTCGTAATACCAAAGGAATATACTAATCTTGAACGAGACCATGCGATAATAGAAAATCACCAAGTTGGGAGAATTTAAGGAATATTCGGTTGGAGTAACACGACAAGGCAATTTAATTAAAACACATGCCATAAGTGGATAGAAAAAGTAACATTGAAATAGAAGAACATGACTTAGGGTTTTTTTTTCAATGTTTAACACTTGGAAGGCTTAGGGTTTTTAGGGTTTTTTGCAAATTGAGGTAAGTTCAGACTTGAAAACCTGAAAACCTGACATAGGTAAGGCAAAAGGAACGAGAGATAGCTGACTTGAAACACTAGATCACAAAGAGAAGAATAGGGAGCCAAAAAAACTGCCAAAACAAGAAATACAACCAACATCTCCCACATGTTTACCGATGATGCTCGGTGTATATTTTCAACTTGGTTATCTTTCATATGTTTACTAACATGCACTTTATGCTTGGTTCATATTAACCGACCGGACTAGATTTACAAAACATAACAATTAATACCATAAGTCATATTCATTCATGCTAATTTCACTTTTTCTCAATGAATATAGGAATTGGTGTAAAATATAGCTTTGTAGAGTGTAGTTCTGTACTTACTTGTTTTTCTTAGGTGGGGGTGGTGGAATCACCAAATCTATTATATGAGGTGTCACCAACTGTAGTGCTTGGTCAAGCATTATTATTGTTTGAAGCTCTCCTCCACATTTGATTTCTCATTCTCCTGATATCTTCAATAGTGTTTCCATTTACAAAAGTGATTGACTTTGTCACTTAGTCTCTGCAATCCTTTCTTAGGTGACCAACCTTATGACAGTGTAAGCATGTCATTCCGGGGTTAGTCCAGTTTCTAGATCTTTGGATCAATTTCCTCATGCAATTAGCAGCTTTATGTCCATATCTACCACATGTTGTTAAATTTACCCATGTTTTGTAATCCTATAAATATTTATCACCGACTCTTCTTAGTTTATAATTATTTTCTTGCTCTGTAGGTTTCCATACTTTCTTTTTCTTTTTCCTACATTCATGAGATGTGTGGACATGCATTTTGCAAGTAGGAAAATATTTTTTCATGTAGGATTCCTTCTTTGGTTTCTTCACCTTAGATCTGCATTCATGTGCTTTGTGTCCATGCTTGTTATAGTTATAACAATTACCTATGAATGTAGAAGTAGATTTAGGAATACCTTTAGCCTTTCTCTTGAAGATATTTGATGTGTGGCCTGGTTTTCTATAGTGATTACATGAATTCTTTTTTTCTCTTGGATTTGTGTAGACATCTCTTTGATCAGCTTGCTTTGATGATTCTCCATACTTAGTATACCCTAAACCAATATTGTTGTTGAGTCTTCTTTGTCCATTCATAAATTCATTCATTCTTTTTGTGATGTCTTCATCTTTCCTGATCATATCATTACGTTGTTGCTGAATCTTTGCTTCATGCTTCAATTTCTCATTTTATTCTTTAGTTCACCAATAACTTCCAATTTTTCATTAAGTTCTACATTCACTTAGTTGGCCTCATGACTCATAAGAACTATTTGATTGGTGATTTCAATGTGATGTTCAGTAATTATCTGTATCTCATATTTTTTCTCTTGCAATTTCTCAATAATCTTTCTCCTGTCATCAATAGCTAAAGTTCTTTCTTGTTCAGCTTGTCTTGCATTATTCATTACATCAATCATTCTTACCATCTATGTCTCTTGACCTATCTGTAGTACCTTCACTTGTTTAGTTAGATGTTGATTGATTTAATTTAGACTTGTAATGCTTCCTTCAGATGTGTCAGATGTATTACCAGATCCAGATCTTGATGAATCAAATAAATCAGGTATCTCTTCTTTGTGATAATCATTTTCATTATAGCAAGATTTCATGAATTTTCTCTCATCCAATAACTCTCTCATTTTGATTCTTTCTTCTTTGTATTTCTCAAAGAAAATATGTATCTGTAACTTCTAATTCTCAATATTTTTGTTAAGCTTATACATTTCCATTGTATGATCTTTTCTCTCAAGTGATTAAAATTTTCCAAATAAGAGATCTTTCTCTGATACCAATTGTTGGAATAATGGAAGGGTGTGTACTGAGAGGGGAAGGGGTGAATCAGTACCCTTAATTTTTTTTATCAAATAACCTTATTACTCATAGCCTGTATTACCAACCATTCTATCTTCTCTACATCATGCATGTACTATCATAACATAAATGTAAGTGCATATAAACAAACATAGAGACATTCATGAAACTTAGTTACACATGACACAAGGACTGATAATGCAGAAAACCCCTGTTAGAAGGCAAAAAATGTGGTGGGGATGAAACCCACAAAGCTTCACTATCTCTAGAATGGAAGGTTTTGGTTAAGGATACAAGTTGTGATCACTTCTAATGATCTTACCCTATTAGGAGTAACATGTCAGACTTGTTAAGTCTACTCAATTAAGACATTTTAACAACACAATGTATGTGTGCACTCAGCTAAGAGATTTACAATAAGACTATTAAGTCCACCTTCTTGAAGGATTTTTATATTTACTACAATATTTAGAGAGTTGAAAAAAATAATTATGACCTGATAGCTTGCAATCTTGAATTGCTTATTATAGATCCATTAAGTTCACAAAATATATGTATCACCTATTGTGATTTATAATACCTCTGTTCTGTTCGGTAGCCTTGAATCTAGTGCATCATAACTGAATTCTACTTTATTTGTTCTTCTACATGAAAACCTTTATCTAATCCATAAATGTCCTTCAGCGGCTACAATCACCATGTTCTTGATTGATTACACACACACACACACACACACACACACAATGTATTGACCTAATTAGGTTTCACACTTTTCTTGATAACTCTAATGATCAAAGGTTTACAACTTGACCTTGATCTCCTAGTTTGCAGGTATACAAATAGTTAAAATTATTAAATCCATTACTTATGCTTTTCTTGATCCTTAAGAAATAGTTTTCTAGTTAAGCATAAAGCTATTTTTAAGACTAAAGTGCTTTAGCTGACGTGTAGTTCAGATCCTCTTTTCTCAGGAATATAATTGTCTCTCAGTAACTGGTGCTCGGTATACTCTATAGACTATCTTCCTTGGGTTACACTGTAAACTATCTATCAGTGTACACTGTTATCGATAGTCCAAAACTGTTTCCTTTTATACTAATGACAACTTCTGATCCTTTAAGGATTATCAGATGAAAGGTGAAAATATTGTGAGCCAAAGGAACATAACTTGCTACAAATGAAACAATTTTAGACATATTCTGAAGAAGTGCAGATTGAAGAAAAATCTAGCAAACACAAGGTATCAAAATGTGATATGTTTTAATTGTGAAAATTCTAGTCATATTGCTAAAAATTGAAGATAAAATAATGTAAGAGGTTCGGTGGAAGGAAACAGTGTGCAAAATGATAAAGGGAAGAAAATAATTGGTGTTGATGAAGTTAGGAAGGAAATGAGAAAGAAATAGGTTATAAAAGAATAGATTGATGCTACTGGAAAGATCGTTGCGACATTTGGTGTAGAAATCTCATCAAGAAATTGATTAGGTCAATGATCTAAGGGGGATTTTTCATGAAATTTTTTTACCTAACCGCTGAATAATAAAAGAAAGTGAATGTGATCAGCACATTCAGATGTACAATTAGATTTATAACATATATTCTCATTCTTAATTATTTTATTGATATTTTGGAGGTCCAACATTGGATTTTCTATCCTTTGTTCTGAGACAGTTTGAAGCTAGGTTAAAATGCATTTTTTGTTATCTAACTTTTGGGCATGCGAAGAAGAAAAAGGAATTTATTCTAATCATTTCACACATTTCAAGTTGAAGAAGATTTTATAGAGTAGTTGAAGGTGATTTTTAAGGAGATTAAATTGATTTATGACAGTTTTAAGCATAACCCTAATTTCATCATAAAGGTATTTTTTGTTGCATTATTTGATTTTTGAAGGTTGAATCATGGACATGCCACAAGTTGTTGATATTAAAGAGTCCTAGACCAATATTTAAGAAACATCCATACAAATAAATGGAGGATGACCATGATAGCACATTGTATCAATTCCCTATGGATTTTTACACATCAAAGACTTTAGGGAATATATACACTGCAATTTGGAAGAGTTAGGAAAAAATGCGATTGCACAATAGTATATTGAAGTATCTGAGGATTTGGTATTGAAGGAAGAATTCAAGGCATTGGTAGAAAACAGGTTTACATAGTTTATTGATTTTCCAAATTTATTTGAAGCAAACTGAGGAAGATATGTTTTGTGCAGAGTTCATGATATGTTTATGTGGCTCAATAAACCCTACAAGATCACAAAGGAGGTGCTAAAGGAAGTTACTAGTTTTTGTGATAGTGGCGAGGTGCCTTCCTTGAAGTCAATCAAGAAGGATATTGTCACAAATTTGGTTGACTCTCAATGGGACAAGTGTATGATGATGCTAAATAAAATTCTACATCCCGATGTGAAGTTCACATCTATGGTGCCTGGGTACAAAGTATTCCACTCTAGCAGAGAAAATTCTATTTCCAGAACTATCATTTATGTTGCATACAAAATGATGAAATAAGATACAAAATATAATATGTGTGAATCATTTATAGATAAAATTTTGAAAAAAATTGGCAAAGATAAAGAAATATATGAAGAAAACATTGAAATATGGATCATTGTTGGTATGCATATGTTTCTACTTCATAAATTTCTTTCTGGGAGTAGTAAACATTAAGTAGAAAGAGGATAAACCTATAGTCATTCAGATTAGATAATTTTATGATATGCTTGGTGATCAGTCAACATGAAGTATGGTATAAGGATATTTTAAGAGTTTTCAAGAATGTAGGTAGTTAAGATACACAATCCCACCTGAAATTTTAAGGAAATATGAGAAAATATATGTTTTATGGTTCATACTGATGCATTTTTTATGGAACCAACATACCCTAGGAAATAATGGGTGATGCTTATGGGATATGAAGTGGATGTTTCACTTCTTGAGGCCTATGTAGAAGACATTTTGAAGAAACCTATAGACAAGATTGAGATGAGGTTTGGTACATATGAAGAAAAGAGTCTTAAGATGCATGAAGAAGCCACCAGACCTACAAGAGAGAGGAAAATAAAAAAGGAAGTTGAAAGAATGGGTTTCACTAAAGAGATGTAAGAGGCAAAAAAGAAGTTTGAGGAGAAATAAAACAAAAAGGAGAAAAATAAAGAAAAGGAGAAGGCAACAGAGGATCCAATAGATGTTGATATTGATGCCCCACCTGTGTACATACCTTATGCATCATCATCTATAGGAAGAAAAATTAGAAGTTTATTTGTTGCAGTTAGTGTTGCAGAGAAAGAACCTATTGTATCAAAGAAATATACACCAAATAAATTCACTCCGAAAGGAATTCAAGGAAAATCAGTCAAGTCTAAGGATAGTTCTACATCTACCAGCAAAAGAGTGAAAGGGAAACCTAAAAGAGATTATAAAGGAGAAAAGGATGATGATAAGGATGAGTCTAGTGATTGAGATGATGCTAAGAAAAAGTTAAGGAAAAAAGGGGAAAAGGATGCAATAATTATCAGAGATCCTACAAAAGATGGAGAGCCTGCATAAAAGAAGCCTAAACTTGACATATGTAAGCTACATTTCTCATCAAACATGTTGTCATTAATAATATTAATTTTCATGGTATTCTTGTTCAAGTTAAGAGATATTATAGTAGATATGATGAAGATGAGAAGAGGAGAATTGAAGGAGTAATTTATATTTGAACAAGTATACCAAAGAATTAATTGAACTGAAAGGAGAGATACTAGATGATCTCTATAACATCTTAAATAAAAGAAGACTCACAACTTAGGAAAAAGATAATAAAATCAAAGAAAAGGCCTTATTGAAAAATTTATCAGTAATTTCAACAGATGAGATGGACATGATACTTGATTTGGAAAATAAGGAATTTTGAAGTTAAAAAAAGAATCAATAAGCTTCTAATAGGAAATATTGATGGGATAATGGAGGAAATATAAAATGTACTAATAATACTTTTTATTGACAACAAACTTGATGTTGTACCAAGGGACAGTGAGAAGAAGACATATGTTGAAACATTAGATACTATGGATATCCATATTTAGCTGACAGAGGAAGAACTTGATGTGTTCATTAGGGGAGTTTCTATTACCATTTTAGTGCAGCCCATGATAGATAATGAAGGTCAAGCTAATGCTATTTCTATTACATTATCAGATAATTACTATGTCATTACTGAGGAGAAGAAGAATGATGACAATATTGATGTTGTTTAGATAATTAATGATGTGATAATTGATGTTAAATATCTAAAAGATGAAGATAATGACAAGGAATAAGAAATGGGTGTAGATCAAATTGGTGTAAAAGTTTCTAATAATAAAGTTGTGAAAAAAGAGGTGGCAAGAGATGCTATGAAGGTAGTAGATAAAGAAGAGATCACTAATTTAGAGGAAATGTAAATCATTCAAGGTACATATACATTGGATTCCCTTAGCCCTAAATAATCAATAAATGTTGTCACTATAGCCCACACAAAAGAGAAGAATAAGATCTTGAGGTCACATAAAAAAGATAGTGCATTACTTACTCTTGCATCTCAAGTTTTGAGCAAGTTCATGCCGATGCATGCAGAAAATTAGAATGATTCTCTATCAGGTCATTTGGAAGGTCTACTAAATTTTATTGATTCACATCTTCATTCCTTGGAGGATTCAACTTTAATAAAGGTGAGGAGTGAGTTTGAGAAGAAAAAATGTGATGAATTGACTTTCTCTATTGTACAAGATAGAACATATTTGGATATAGGTATTAAGAAATTGAAGGATGCTCTAATTGAAGGTGGAAACATATTTAGAGAATGCATAAATTATCCAAAGCATGTTGATGAGATTGAAAAGATAATAAGGAAGAGTGAGGATAAGTTAGTAAAACTATCTAAATCGTATGATCACTTATTGTGTATACGTGAAATCTTCAATCTGTTGGGAGCAAGCTCAAACATGCAAACATTAGCGGGTTAATATATATCATGACAAGAAAAGCATGCAAATCCAAACATATCATGACAAGAAAAGCATGTATGAGATCTAATTAACAACAAAGATATCAAATAACACCTGATTAAGCTAAAAATGAGTAAATTTGCACCCTAATCTACTCATTTTGATTTGCTTATTTAGATTATATGTGGGTGTACTCTCTCAAACACACAATTGGCTTATGATCCCAATGCAATAAAAACTATAAACAAGAAGAAAGATTCAAGAACTAGTTATGAAGAAACTAGTCTCAAAATCTTCTTCAAGGTGATAACATGATCCTA
>MU228462.1:35044-51410 GCA_018584345.1 Thuja plicata | reverse complement strand
CATTCTTCAGAAAGAAAAAGATTAACTTTGCATGGAAGTATTCAGATATGCCTGGATTAGACCCTAATCTAATCATGCATCATCTATCCATCGCACCAGGTGTTAAGCTTGTCAAGAAGAAACTTCGTAAGATGCATCCACACGTAGCTCTACTTGTTAAAGCTGAGTTAGAGAAATTTCTCAAAGTAGTGTTTATCAGAGTCATTGACTATGAAGAATGGATCTCTAATATTGTTCCAATGTCCAAACATGACAAGTCTATCAGAGTATGCACCGATTTTAGGGACCTAAATTTGGCATGCCCGAAGGATGACTTCCCATTACCAAACATCGATATGATTGTAGATATGACAGCTGGATATGAAATGTACTCATTAATGGATGGTTTCTCTGGTTATAACCAGATAAAGATTGCACCAGAGGACCAAGAGAAAACAACTTTCACATGTGCTTGGGGCACCTTCTATTGGACTATCATGCCCTTTGGACTCAAAAATGCCAGAGCTACATATCAGAGAGCAGTTACCATTATATTCCATGATATGATGCATAAAACTATGGAGGATTATGTGGATGACACTTTGGCTAAGAGTATGCATCACAAAAAACATCTTTCTGATCTAGGACCTATCCTAGACTGCATGGAACAGTTCAGTCTCAGACTTAATCCTAAGAAATGTGCCTTTGGCATAACATCTGGTAAGCTACTTGGCTATATCATCTCTACCAAGGGCATTGAAGTAGATCCTGCAAAGGTACAGGCTATTCTGGAAATGACGCCACCTAAGAATATCAGACAAATGAGAGGACTTCAAGGTCACCTACAGTCTATCCAGCGTTTCATCTCTCAACTGGCAGATAAGTCACAACCATTTACCAAAACTCTACACAAAGGCATAACTTACCAATGGAATAAAGAATGTGATGAAGGGTTCACGCACATCAAGCAATATCTTGCTAACCTGCCTATCTTGATGCCTCCCATTCACGGGAAGCCACTTATAATTTACATATCTGATATGGACACATCATTGGGTATCTTATTGGCTTAGGAAGATCAACACAAGAAAGAAAGAGCTATTTACTACATTACTCGGACTTTGGTCTCCTATGAAAAAAAATACTCTACTATAGAGAAGGTTTGCCTTGCAGTAGTGTTTGCTTCCCAAAAATTGTGACACTATATGTTTACTCATACTACGTGTTTGGTTGCTAAAATTGGCCCTTTGAAGTACTTTCTTAGTAAAGCTACCCTCACAGGTAGACTAGCTAAATGGGTCATGATTCTCAATGAGTTCGATATTGAGTATGTTGAAAGGAAAGCTATTAAGGGCCAAGCAATAGCAGATCAGTTGGCAGAGACACCTCTAATCGATCAACAACCATTACATATTGAATTTCCAGATGAGTCCATATTCTTGCTTACACATCGCTCGTGGACTATGTTCTTCGATGGTTCATTTACCCAACAAGGGTCAGGTGCTGGGATCCTATTTATTACACCTCAAAGATACTCATTACCAAAAGCATACAAAATGTTGTTTCCTTGTATGAATAAAATTGCTGAGTATGAAGCTCTCATCAACGGTATGAAGATTGCCCTGGAGTGGCGCGTGGATGAACTGAATGTTCTTGGAGATTCTCAATTGGTCATCAATCAGGTTAATGATTTCTATCAAAAAAGAGATGATAAGTTGATACCCTACAAATAGATGGTTGATGATCTTAAATAGTATTTCACTCACATCACATTTTCACAGGTTCTGAGGGCAAATAACAAAGCAGCAGATGCCATGGCTACTCTTGCCTGTATGCTGCAAATGCATGAAAATGATTTCCGAAACGAATTCCTGATGGAGATGTTATTCTACCCCACCTATGACTCCCCTGATGATCCCCTAAATTATTAGAGAAAAATTGCATTGTTAGAATACTGAATTCTTGTCTCATTTTCTTAATAAGCTCATATAGATTAATTTCATTTTGCAAATAAGATAGTTTCAATTTCTAGACTAAATTGCATTGAAATCATGTCTTAGCTTAATCTTGCATATTTCAATTCTTAGTATAATCTTTCATTGCATTGCACTTATCATGATAAATCCTTCATTCTTAGATTGGTCCATGGTTGTGAGACTCTCATCCTAAGAGCAATTTCAAAAACCCCATCTAGATAGAAGGCAACAGGTCGAATCATGCAAACAGGCAGGATGAATAACTCATATTCAGTCTTGTTTGTACCTGGTGAAGAAGGAATATGTTGAAGTGTGTGGTTGATTAACAATTCCAAAATTAACACATACAACTCTATGACTCATGCTACCAGCATACCCCAGGAAAATTTTAGACCTGATGGCTAGGACCTTATGAAATAATCTCAGTTTTTGATAATGGAGCGGTTCAGCTTTCCACCATTGATCCTGTACGATTCAAACTTCTTTTCAATGGGCATCACCTCAAGATCTACCACAAGCCTGTAAGTCACAAAGACTTCTTGCAAAATTTCTAGCCTAGCGATGATAGCAACACTCTTGTAGTAGCAGCATCTGGGTCTTCTACCTAGGTTTCCACTAATTCTTGATTTTTATCAATGATTCCATAATAATTTCTCCATGATAAAATCCACCTCACCTCCTCTCTCTACCATGTTCTTTTGTACCATTGTATCACTCCATCAGTGCATGTTACATATCAAAACACTCCTCCTGCAGCACTTCACAGGTTAGTGACACATACCTCCGTTTGTCTGCCCTATTTTTCTTAGTCATTTTATCTTTTATGACAGAAACTAAACATGACTTTGTTGCCATGATGAAAACACAAAATGAGTCATGCATCCTTGGGTAGTCAACTTGCCAACAGTTGAAAAGGTGTTAGAGCAAGTAAGAAAGCATGGGTTAGATACACTAGCTAAAGCAGCTAAATCTTGTCAAGAGGACAAGGCAATAAAAACTCTTGTTGTATGGAAAGGGGAAACTTCCACCCAGAATGAGGAAGTAAAAACCCCTCACCCTGCACTAGGATGGATTGATATCCTTAAAAAGGGACCCATGCCACCTCTAGAATTATCTACACCATTAGCTGCAGGTTTGAGCTTGTACTAGAATTTTGTATGGGAAAGGGCACAATGGAATTTAGAAAAGGAAAAGATGAAAAGAACCATTGATGAGAAAACTCATCAATTAGATCAAAAAATAGATCAAATTTTAGTGTTGGAAAGAAGGGTTAAGAAAATTACTAAATTGATTCCTGAAGCTATGGAATGTAGGTCACCATCTCCAGTCTATGCTCTATTCCTAAAGAAATAGTTTGTTAATTTTAAATTAACCAGGATTGTAGAAGGACTAAATCCTTCTGTTTCAACACCTCATGCATTTCAGTTAGCTCCAATGTCTATAAATTTTTTTTTATGTGAATTGTATTTACATAATCTTGTTGTACCAGATGACAGGGACTAGAGTTCACTATTGTATGTGGGAGATGTTCAGTTAAGAGCAATGATGTCTTGGTTGAGGAATGAGATAAGCAGAGAACATTAGGCCTTTCCATACAAAAATAGTGAAATAGATACACCTTTGCTAATGAGGCATGAGGTTCAACATTACATGAAAAATATTCTTGACTAGCTCTCAGTCACTATGAACCCAAGTGGAACCAGCAAGGACTATCCGGTCAGAGAGCAAGCATATTTAGACTAGGAGAAACACTCGTCATAGAATATTGAGGCTACAATGTCCACTTCTAGGCATGGATGGGTAAGGATGTAACATTATTTGAAGGTTCATGAACCTCATTCTCTGCAGAACCTGACTCTTTCCACCTGGTGAGTTTTGTGGTATATAATATGGGGCAAAACACTACATAATTATTGGATTCCATTAAGGTTCCAACCGCCTATTCTCTTGTAGCCTTTGTTAGCAGTAAATGAAAGTGTAGAAGAACATGACATGGCTAAATAAGTGTAGAGGTGAGAAAGACTTCAGGAAAATCATTGGTATTTTAACTATGTTGTTGATGAGACAGGAGAGAAGATTGCTAGTGACCTAAGGCTATGGGCCAAGATACACAACTTCATGATTCCTGGGGACTAGCAATAATACAGTTGGGGGGAATGATGAGCCTCTTTAAAGGCCATATTTTCAAATGATTTTTATTTTTTCTAGTTGTTTACTTGAAAAATAGATACTTAAACTTATGGTTTTATATGTATATTTTGTATATGTAAGGACATAAGTAGTAAAATGGATGAAAAGGGAACATAGTGTATTTGCTTGGAACTGATGGATAAAATGATAAGATGCAATAGTTATATGCTAATGAGTGATCCTATTTCCTCTGCTATGTTTGTGGGTAGTTTCCTTCCTGTAGCCATGTTCCTTGCAAGAGTATTAATTAGAACCTAACACTACTTTCCTAATATTAATGATGAAATTATGTATGTCTCGAAGGTTGTGTGTGCATTAATTATATTGTAGAGATCAGTCGTGGTGAATTAAAGATCAGAATCATGATGCTAAAGAAGTTAAAAGTCATCTATTGTTGCAAAGACACCATCATGTCAAAGAGGTTGAGAAAATAGTTGAAGTAAGTTAATATTTTTCTGCAAGATCTTTGCGAGAAGAACGAGTCAATTCAGTTTCCTTTTAAAGACACCACGCAGATCTAGAGGCACCACGTACTATATTATGGGAAGACTTATTCTCTATGACTGATATTTCTATTATGAAGCATTATGTATCTATAACAATCCTCATTAATGGAGTGATCTTAGATTTTAGGGAGTAGTTCTAGATTTCCTTTAAATAAGACAACTATTGTAACTCTTTGGAGTTAGTCAAGTTAGTTGTTATTTTCTGAATAGAAGTTGATACAATTGTAATATTGGTTTGTTTTATCCAAGTGTATTTTCCATGAATGAATAGAATGCACAAGTTGAGTTCAATTATATTATCTTGATTGTGTTTCCATTCACTCATCCAAGGGGGCCCACTTGGTGATTGAATTCCCTTGTTTGAGTAGAAATCATTTCCATGTTTTTAGAGAAGTTAAATATAACTCTATTATTCCTGCAGCCACTAGTAACAGAACTAGTAGATTGTTCCTATAGCATAGGTGAGTAGAGAAGTTCCTATCTATAATTACTATTTTCCTAGAATAAGAGCATTTATTTGAGTTAGCATAGATTCCCTAAAGATTAATGCATTTCAATTTCATAGGTTTAGCCATGAGAATCAATGGAGTTTGAATCAAATACTTTGCAAATGCCATTCCAAGTTTACGTCCCTGGTCAATAATTAAATGAGATTGAATAATCTAATTAGCATCCATTGAAGGTGTCCAATCCTGAAATAAGCAGTCTAATGCTATGGGTTTCTAAGACAATTGTTTATCCAAGCAATGATCATGCTATTGGATAGCATCATTGGATGTTATCAATTTTTTTTGGTTTGGGTAGAGTGTTGGTGTTTCTTCATTAAGGTCTTAGTTGACCTGATGGAGTAACATGTTGAGATTCTTGATGTTGCTTTGATGACACACAAGTGTGTTTATGGTTGATGATTTGGGTCCTATCTAAGTCTTTGAAAACTTTGTTGGATCACTTGGAGGATTAAGATTAAAGGATACATCTTTATTGTAATTGGTCTAGCTAACCTAGTTGTTGATTATTCTTTGTAATTGGTATAAATGAGATATCATTTTGTAATCATACTTTAAGAGAGAGAGAGAGATATATATATATATGTGGTAGTATATGATTATAAGGAGAGTTTTTGTTTCCTTTAAAATAGAGTTTGTAATTGATTGGAACTGTATTGACATTGAAGATGTTTTTTTTTTCAGTTTGGTTTTAATGGATTGTATATCTACCCTATTGTAAGTTAAGATATATCAGTGAACCTGACCAAGGGCCAGATCTGAGATTGTATTGTGACCAATGAGCTTTGGGTAGTGTGCATGTTGATTAGGTTGTAGTAATATGGTTTCCTGTGCATCCTGCGTTCTCTATTTTTCTCTTAACCAGGTAGTACTTTAGCAGAGTACATTTTTCTTTTGAGTTTGATTCCCACTGGGGTTTTCCCTTAACCATGTTTCCTTGAGAACAAATATTTGTGCTCTAATTTATGTGTTGTGGATCTTGCATTATTGTTTATCTTTCAAATCTAAGTGGCTAAAGTAAAATTAATTGAAATAGGTGTGTACAACTGATTCACCCCCCTCTCAATTGTGCTTGCATCCTTTTGGACCAAGAAATTAGTATCAGATCCAAGTCATGCTGAAGAAGCTTGATTGCTTGAAGGAGATACGTCATGGAAATTTTGAGAAAAGAGAGTCTGAAGTTTGATGGAAGCAATTACCTGATTTGGAAGGATCAGTTGGCTACCTACCTAATATGCACGAGAATAGAAGATGAATAGTGGAAGATTACTGAGAAACCTTTGCTATTTTGAATGATCTAACAAATGCTATTGCAGATGAAAAGAAGAAATTCAAGTAGAAAATGATAGAAAGAAAGACCTTAATTAGTGCCTTATCTGATTCAAAATATTCTCACATTTATGGGTTAAGGACTATGCATGAAATGTGGAAAAAATTAGAAACTATTTATGAAGGTGACACAAATGTTAAGAAATCTAAATTACAGGGATTAAAATAAAAGTATGAAGATATGAAGATGAGTGAAGGAGAAACTGCCTCAGTCTATTTGTACAGAGTAAATGATCTAGTTTGGGAAATCAGATGTGCTAGTGGTACCTTGACAGTTAATGAAATTGTAGAAAAAATTATGAGATCTTTGCCTACATGTTCCTGTTACCCAAATTTCCCATCTTGTCCAGATTTGGCTGCAAGTGGATTAAATGATGCTTCAACAATAGTAGATCCTAGCTTGTATGGTTTCTTTCATATTTCTTTGTCTTTTCCTCACTCTCTATATATTACTAAGTCACTGGTTTTACCCCTTGTTCATGTCTTAAAGGCCTAATTCATGCAAAAAACCCTAAAAATCTCTTAAACTCTAGCTCGTTCATGACATGTTCTAATTTCAAGTTTTTTTTTTGAGTGACTTAAGTGTTTTATATTTCATGTGCACATTAAATTTTTCCTTGGCTATCTCTTAATCTCACAACCCAGAGGGAATATTCCATCTCATTCAATGACTTAGTGTGGCCCTTAGTCCCATGATATCGAAAGAAAAAGGAATATGCTATTTCCATCTGGAGATTAAGTGCAGGCCATTGATTTTATTTTTATCATGTGTTGTGTGCTAAGTCTCATGATGAAACCAGAGTTAGTCAAAACATTGGGAGATTCAGCAACTCAATCTATCTCACAATCTCTAGATAAACTCGAAGTTAAATTCTATTTTTTGTTTTCTTTCAATCGTGTTATCTCCGGATGGACTTGAGGTTAAGTTATTTATTTAGAGATCATGCATAGATCTTTGATCTTGTTCTAATCCTATGGATCACACTAGATCTCATGATAAACCAAGGGTAAAGGAATTCATTTGGAGACTCAGAGATACACTCAACCATGTGATCTCAGAATTAATTAGAGTTGCAGTAAAGTTAAAGTCAAGTTATAATCTGATTCGTCAATTATGTTTTGATCTTATGGTTCCCTCATGATCTCACAATGAAAAGGAATATGCTCTTAAATTTAAGAGATTTTGTGTAGATCATTGATCTTGATTCCAATCTTGTGGTTGTTGTGTGATCTCGCAATAAACTCAGGGTTAAAGAAATGATCTTGCAACTTGGATACATAAAGGATTTCAGACACCCAAGGTTAAAGATGAGTCAAAGGAAAGTTAAGGAAAAGGTCATAACTAAGGGTAATATTTGAGAAAGTCCCATTTGATCAAGTGGTAGGCGTAAAGCCTCAATGCAAAGATGCTCAAAATCTAATGATCAAGGCATTGCGTTGAGATGACATATGGCACTAATGACCCAAAGGTCTCAAGTTGAAAAGACAAGATAAAGACATGAAAAGTAAAGGAAATCTAGTGGTGGGCATAATCCCTTGATGGCCAAGATGAAGATATTTAATCTTTGAGGCATTGTGCCAGGAAGCCACGCGTATGTGATCGGATCTGAACTCAAGGATAGAATAAAGAATGAAAATAAAGATAAAGATCAATGACTAGATTTTAAAAGGAAAATATATTAATATATGAACCGCTGATACAAACATCCACACCACTTATGACCATTGTAAATAGATATTCAAATATTCAAATATGATTTTAGAGGCTCAAGGCGGTGGCGATAAAGATAAAGTCTCAGACAGGGTAGATGAGTCCACCGCTTATTTTGATCAAATTTATGGTGATTAGAGATATATTGATAACCATATCAAATCTTCTGATATATTTCTTGATTGCATTGATGGGTAGACATGATTTTTTTAGGGTTTCTATATTATTTATTGAATATCTATTGTAACCCTAATTCTTCCCTAACTGATCGATGAATTGACTCCCGAGCTTGTGTGCTAGGGGAGGTTGTATATAAGTAGTTTTAGAGGCTTTGGTAGCTAGGTTTTTCATCTTATGCAAGATTTTCTGTGGCATTCTCTCTGCCCTCAGGTTTTCATTTGTTTGTAATTTCTCATTGAATTCTAGATTATGCAAAGGTTTTCTGTGACATTTTCTGTATCCTCAAGCTTTTCTTGTCTGTATTTCTCTTATTTGAAGCATAATATAGTGGTTAACATTAGAGAAATCTTGGAGTTCTTGAGCCTAATTTCTTTCTGCATCTATGTGCACTACTGTGAATGATTTGATTTAGATGATCTTATGGATATTGTTCAATCCCTTGTCACTTTGTCTCATTTCTGTGCCTATTTTTTGGGGTGAATGTCTATTTGTGAAATCATAATCTATGTCTATCTCTTTGAATATTGTTTTGTTTTTGAAATATTTCCTTTCCTGAATAACCTCTTTTCATTTCAGGCCTCTCTATGAAATACTAATGCAAGCCTTTTCAGAAAGTTGTGTTCTGCTAGATTCAGGGTTTCATGCTAGTTTTTGGTCACTGTGTTATAATTCATGTTACCTTTAGTGCATCACCTAGTAGGTTAAGTTTTATTTTTATTCATTTCCCTTCATTTCTCCTTCTATCCCTTTTGATAATGCCAAAGTATCATATTTGTCATTAGTATACAAGGAAAAAAAAATTGGACTGTCGGTAACATGATCAACGAGTGATAGAATACAGACAAGCACAATGAACAACAAAATCAACCTATCACTGACAAAAATTTTATAGAGTAAACCAATAGACAGTTCAAAGAGTAAACCAACAATACAATTCACAAAGGAAGTTTAGATTAGTATGTCTATAGAGTCATTACCGAGCACCAGTCTACTGAGAGATAGTTTTATTTTTGAGAAATGTGGATCTGAGATACGGCTTAGATAAAACACTTCAATTTTATGATTAGCTTTATACTTAGATGTAAAACCATTCCTTGAGGAACAAGTAAAGTATATGTAATTTTTTAAATTAGTTTAACTTATTGTAAACATGCAAACTAAGAGATCAAGGTCAAGTTGTACACCTTTGATCATAGAGTTTTTATTGTAAAGTGTGAAACCTAATTAGGTCAATACATTATATAAATAGATGTAGTAATCAATCAGAAGATGATGATTGTAGCTGCAGCAAAAATCTATGGATCAGAGAGAGAGAGTTTCATGCAGAAGAACACAAAAAGATGAATTCAGTTATGAAGAACAAGATTCAAGGCTACCGAGCAGAATAGAGGTATTAATCATTCACTATAGGTGATACATATACATTGTGAACTTAAAGGATCTGTATTCAGCAATTCAAGATTGCATACTATCAGGTCAACAAGTATTTTTTACTACTCTAACAATTGTATAAAATAGAAGGAATCCTTTAAGAAGGTGGATTTAGTAGTCTTATTGTAAATCTCTTAACTGAGTACACACTTAACAGTTTTACTCCTAAAATGTTACTCCTAACAGGGTAAGATCATCAGAAGTGATCACACTTGTAGCCTTAACTGACACCTTCCATTCTGTATATAGTGAAGTTTTGTGGGTTTCATCCCCACCACATTTTTTCCCTTCTAACAAGGGTTTTCTGTTGTAGACACCTAAAATTGACCAGGTGTCTCTTAATCATATAAATCTGCAAATTCTAGCCAATTGCCCTAAATCTCATCAAAATGTATTAAAATGGATCAAAATCAATCAAATAGACATTTATCAAGGAAATTGGACAAAATCAAATTAAAATCAAAGGATTAAATAATCATGAAATCAAATAATTAAATTCAAGCCTAAAAGGGATCAATCAAATTATATAATTGATTTTAACTAGTTAATTGTATAGTTTTAAATCAAAAATCAAATCCAACCCATTCACCCTTACATGGATAATTTAATTAATTGATTGAATTAAATAAATCCTAATTTATTTCAACTCAATTTGATCAACCAATGAGAATTGAGTATTTTGTCTTCTTGTCTGACCCTTTGAGGACAACCATTTAAATGGTCCCCCCATTTGAAACCATTTGAGGGATCAAACTCAACCAAGCATTAACCAATGGTTAATTCACTCTACCCCCTACCCTTGGGAATTTTCTATAAATACAAGCCATTTTCTATGCATTTCATATCCTAGAAATTCAAGTGCAAAGCATCCTCATTATAGGCAATTTATGAGCAATTAAGAGCATTTGAGAGAAATTGAGAAGTATTTTTGAGCATTTGTAGAAGAAATTGTTGAATTGAGGAGCACATCATGAGTATTTTGAATTAGAATTTCATATCATCTTGAGAATTTGAGCTAGATCTTGCATTTTATCTTTAAATTTATCATTCTAGAATTGTCCTTGAGAGAGATTAAGGCTGAGAGATCTCTTAACAAAGCTTAGATAGGGAACCATGAGATGTCATGGATTTAATTACAATTCTTAGTTTAAATTTTCATTTCATTTCCATAGAATTGTAGTTTAGAGTCCTAATTTCATGAAGATGTAATTTATCACACACAAATGGCATCCACCGAGGGGCTTTAAGCCTTAATTTCCTCATTTTTATCATATATTTTTGTGTGTTTGCATTATGTTGTTGTCACTTTGCAAAAAATAGGAGAAGAGCCACCTATAAAGATTCTAAAGCCACCTGTTAGCAGTGAAAGACTGCTTATGATCATTCCTAAGCTGCATGCTAGCATAATTGGACCACAATTTGCTCATTCTGTGTTTCCTGCTTCTGCAAAGGGCCGCCTACTAGTAGTGAAAGACCACCTATGATCATTCTAGAGCCGCGTGGAAGCTTTATTTGACCACACTTTCCATATTCTGTGTCACCTACAGTTTATCTTTAGCCTCCTGTAGATTTTCCAGAGCTGTTTTCTAACTTTTAATTGTCGCTTTTAAAGTTTAAAGTTCCACTTTCTGCATTTAAAAGCCGTGTATTAATTGTTAAATGTCGCATAGATTTTTTTGATTGTTATCAAGTTTTAAATGATTTGTTTCTCTGTCTAACTCTCTGTATTTTTTATCTCTACAGATGAAAAATCACCCAAAAGTATAGAAACCAGAGAAGAGAGTCACAAGGCCTAGCAAAGAGGTAAGAGCACAAAATAAACATGATAAACAAGTGCATGCATCTAATCTTTTAGAAAACTTAAAAGAAGAGGAACATTTATATGATCATTACATCAAAGTTTTATTTGCTTACAAAAATAAATTTTCAACTCTTTGATAGATTGTCATTTCTAGTTCTTTAAGCTCTATTTTGTGCAAAATTTGATTAAAAGAGCTTAGAAGTGATTTATCTTTTGAGATTTCCAAGTTTTTCTTCACTTTGTATTTGTTGTGTTGACTAACTTGTTGGAGGAGCTAGAGTGGGAATGATCGCCACAAGGTGAGTTAAAAAAAAAAGCACAAATCAATCAAAAATGTGCCTAGCCTTTGCTAGCTTCGAAAATGAGGTACTTATCTTATCAAGCTTGTATTGATTAAATTGTGGCATTCATTTAAATCTAGCATAATTAGGAAAATTCCTCTAATTGTCTAAATTGAACAAGCATTAGGCATATGCTCTTCACTTTCTGAAGTGAATCAAAAAGCCAAACATACAAAGTCAATTTAGTACAAAGAAAGGGATAAGGAATTGAACCACACATTTCAATTTTTAAGAACCTCCTTGTTAAGGGGTTGAAAAAGAAAAAATATTGCTTGAAGTGTTTCGAACAAAGGAAGACAATAGGGATATGCTCTTCACTCTTTGAGTGAATCAAATTCCCAAACTTGTTGGACTAAGTTCAATTTTTTCTTTCCATGTATGCTAGATTAGAGTAAAGCTTTAGAGGGCCTGCCTCCCGAGAATTCCTTTATGAAGGCAGTGAGAGGGAACAACCCAAAGTGGGAGACAATCACTTTTTCCATGATATCGTCCAACCCACTATAAAAAAAATGTACTTTACCTTAATCAAAAAGTGACTAATTCTTGTGCAAGTCATCCTCACTTCCTCGAGTAGTCCTTCGAGATTGTGCAAAATCATACTTTCATGCGTGTGGGAAGCCCGCAAGGGGATAAAGGAAGTTGACAAGAGTTAGAATGGAGGTGTGAATAAAAAATTGTTAACTAGCAAGCCTACCTTTTAAGAGCCATTGTTAAACACCATATTTGTTTGACTCTTAGGTAGATTGCTTGGAAGATTCTCTTGTGTTATACTCGTAAATAAAACATCCGAGAACATACACTTTTAGTGTTGTTTTAGGGATATAATGCAAAATTGATGTGTGTGCTAAGTTTGTATTTGATTTTCATGCAAGAATCCTCTGTAACAAGTCTGATAAGAATTATTACACTTTTAAAAATTCAAAAACTTGAAAATTCCAACCCTGATCAGCAAAGAACCGCATATAAACATTTTTGGGCCCCGTATAAAGAATTCTGGACCACATGTACTTTTGAAATGCTACTTGCAAAAATTCATAAGCCACATAAGCCACTGGAAAGTGTCATGTGTAAACATTTAAAAACTACCTATCAACAGGCAAATGCCACCTGCAAACTACAGAGTTCCGCGTACAGCAATTCCAGTAACCACATGCAAACATTTCAAAGCCGCCTACACAAATGCAAGAGCCCCCCAGAAACAAAGAAGGGAAAATAGTGGATACTTCCCAGGGGTTTGATAACAAGTTGCTTCCATTTTTGGATACCCTTTTGGACTTTTTACCTCTGTGTAACTTCAACTTGATCAGAATCCGCCATTGTTGGACTATTTGAAAAATCATCCAAGGATTGATCATTCAAGTGAGATACAAAGCCTAAGTCTTTATTTGATTTATGTTAATACCAAATTTTACATGATCTCATTACATCAAGGCTACCCTCCAACCTGATGGATCTTATCTGAGACAAGAGTGTCCTTTCCCAAGTGATCCTTTTAGTTCTTTAAGACCTTTACAAGAACCTATAAAGGAAACAAAGCCAACAATGTCTTTTCCATTTGGAAATATGGATCCCAATCAAATTAACCATGTCAACAAGGACACTAATAATAATGGAGGAGGGAATGGTGATCCTAATAATCAAGGATCTAATAACAATATCAATGGAAGAGAAAATAGTGACCCTAACAATCAAGGGTTAAACAATACCAATATTGGAGGAGCAAATGGTGACCCTGACAACCAAGGGTTGAACAATAATAACAATGCGGGTAACATTGACCCTAATGATGAAGAATCCACTGATGCAAAGTTCAATGAAGCTATGAAAAGTCCATTTTTCATGAAGCTCATAGAAAAAGTGTTAGAAAAAGATAAAGAAAAATACTTTCTAGACCTAGCACAAACAGGTCTCAAAATTCCACATGATTATGATGTCAATAAACTCAAACAAAAGGAAGCTGAGGCTAACCCCATTGATATCATGAATAAGCAATTGCAACTCTTTCAAATGGAATTGGAAACAATAAAACAAAGTGGGGTTCCTAAACCCTTTTCTATCAAGGCTTTGTGTCCTTTTCCCTTTGATAAGTCATTAATCATGGTTCCATTTCCAACTAATGCTATCTTTCCCAAATATGACAAGTATGAAGGAAAAACTGATCCCCAAGATCACTTAAGGTAATTTTGTGCCTTAATTCTTGAGTTCATGCATGACACAACTTACCTCATGAGGTTATTCCCTAGAAGTTTGGGAGGCATGGCAATGGAGTTGTTTTAAAAGTTACCCTCCGGCATTCAAACCTTTGAAGAATTGGCCTCCATGTTTGTAACTCATTACTCTTATAATATAAAACATGAGATTACAATGCTTAATTTATGTAACACCAAGCAAAGATAAGGAGAGGGATTCCTACTTTTCCTACAATGATGGAGAGCGGTTTTTTCTAGATACCCTCGAAGAGTACTCGAAAAGGAGAAGATGGATATCTTTGTGAATAGCTTGAATCATGAAATGAACTATCGGTTGAGGCTACAATGTCCTAGGACATTTCAAGATCTAATTGAGAATGGGGTAGCAACTAAAGAGGTATTAGTTAAAAGTGGATAAATCAAACTTTACAAGGATAACAACAATAAAAACAATAACAATACCTCCAACACTAATCAAAATCACAATGCCCCTAACAACAATCAGTTTTGTATGAGAAATAACAACAATAAAGGAGTGGTCAATGATGGAGTGGTAGAGGAAAATAATTTAAAGGCTACCCCTTTCAATCTCACTCAAAACTCAGTTCAAGCCAATAATTTGAATCAAGCACCCAAAGTGCCCTTTAGCAACAAAAACACTAATAACAACTTTGGTAATTCAAGGGGCTTACAAGCCTAAACCTTTCTTTGCACCTACACCCAAGAGGAATTTCACTAATTTGGGTGAACCATTGGAAAATGCATTAAGGACACTTATTGCAAATAAAATTATTGACTTACCATGAGCTGAACCATATGAACCTCAAATCAAGCCAAATTGGTGTAGTGAGAATAACCATAGTGAGTACCAAATAAATCGGGGACATAAGACAAATGATTGTATGCATCTAAAACATGTGGTACAATATCTTATTGACAATGGTGTGATAAAAGTAGAGGGCCCTCAAACTAATGAAGATCACACAGCCTTTAAGACTCCTTTCTATAAGCATGAAAAAGGAGAATCTTCCAATTCCAACAATGGAGGAAACAATGGGAACAATGCAATAGGCAATAATAATGTTAACTTTGCCCATACCTATGATAATACTATCAATGCTATATCTGGCCATGAGAGTAATATCAATGTTGTGGTGATCAAAGAACAACCTAAAGTGGAATCCTCTAATGCCATCACAAGGGGGAAAGCCTCAAAGGTTACCCTACAAGGGGATAATCCTATTACTATTGGTCCCAAAACACCAATTATTTTGGCTAAACAAACACCACCTACAGCAGAGCCTTATAGTTTGGCAGATTAATTACAAAAGACTCCAGCTCAAATATCAATTTTGGAGTTGTTGAAATTATCTCCTAATCACAACGAGATCTTAGAAAAAGCCTTGGTTGGGACCACCATTCCCATAAACTTGGAAGAAGAAAATTTTTAGAACATGGTAGGACATCTCATAGCCCCTCATTGTCTTTCATTTTCAGAGAAAGATGATATGTCTATCACACATCCTCAAAACTTACCCTTGCATATAGAGGTGTTAATCCAATGAAATAGGGTCAAGAGAGTTCTCATAGATGGGGGAGCTGGTCTTAATATTTGCACTTTAAACCTTGTTAATTCATTAGGGTTAACTGAATCATCCATTGATCCTACAAAGAAAATCACCATTAAGGCTTATGATGAGGAGGAACGATCTTCAAAGGGTATGATTATTCTACCAATTCAAGTGGGACCTATCAAAAAGGATACCATATGTCAGGTCCTTAATATGAAATTAACTTACAATATCCTATTGGGAAGGTCATGGATACATGAAATGCAAGCGGTACCCTCTACATATCACCATTGCATAAAATTTCCACACATGGGGGAAGAGATCACGATTGAAGGAGATTCAAATCCATTCCAATATTGTAATGCTTTAAAGCCAAGTCATGAATTGTACATTCCTCACAATAGGGAAGGAATTATCCCTGATATTACCATGAAGGAATCCAAAGAGGAAAGTTCAAAACCAACATCAAATGTTACATCAACTTCTAACCCTACTCAAACTAACTCAACCACATCAACTAAGGGAAAATAAAAGATGAGTTATGAGGGTTCAAATTCAAATGATAATTCAGTCAAGACTTCAACATTGAGAATGGAAACTTTGAAACCTACTAAGGAAGAAAGAGAACAAGCTAAGAAAGATCATTATCAAAAGAT
>MU228461.1:380799-429805 GCA_018584345.1 Thuja plicata | reverse complement strand
GATTGTAGAGTTTGGCTTTTGCACCTGCCACTTCGCTTTGCTTTTCAATTTCTAAAGCCTAATCAATAAATCCATTTTGTGCATAACTGAGAGAAATTGATTTGATCATTCCATACTAGAGAAAAAAAAAGTTGAACGGTGACCCTTATTGTCCACGATTAAAGCATCTTTCATTGTGGATACTTGCGATCATGATCATCCAACCAAGGGTTGTTATCTGTATCTATATGGGGCATTTCAACCATCTACCCACAAAATGCACATTCAGTAAAATAGTCAAAATATCACATTTGTCCTTGCACATTTGCATACAAGTATATGATTTGAAGGTTGTTCATACCCTGAGTCAAAATTCTTTTGTGTGTCTCTTCAACCAGAGCTTCTACAAACATACAGAGAAAAACCAAACAAATATAATGAAAATGTTTTTGATGTTTTAAATCATGTTTTTCAATGTTTTTGCATGCCATTTTTTTTAAAATTAAATCTTGAATCCGTCGCAATTGCAACGTTGAACCCAGAATTATGACGGGGTCGCTATATTAGCGACGCCCAAAAACCGTCGTAGTTGCTTGGGTTTTCGTCGCAATTGCGACATTCACGCTGAGAATTATGACGGGGTCGCTGTATTGGCGACGCCAAAAAACTGTCATAGTTGCTTGTGTGTTTGCCGCAATTGCGACGCTTACCTCCAGAATTACGACGGGGTCGCTGTATTGGCGACATCCAAAAACCGTCATAGTTGCTTGGGTGTTCATCGTAATTTCGACGGATTCCTGTATTGGCAACGCCCCAAATGCCAGGGTTGATAGGGCTACATAGTGACGGTTTGTAGTCGCAATTACGATGGAAAAGGAAAGATGTCATATTTTGCTACTAAAAAATAGCGACGTCTATTCCTGTCTCAATTGAGACACATGGTTGTCCCAATTGTGACACATAGCCGTCGCAAATCAACCCCAAATGTATTAGTGAAAGAACGGAGAATTTTGGTAGTATTTGGCTCTCAGATCGTAGGAAATCACTTGTATGTTTCTCTAATTAACTGGATCAGAGGAAAAAATTCACATATTTCCAAATAATCTTCTTCGCAACTCACCACTTATTTCTTCACCATAGAGAAATCAATAATGATAGGTGGACCTATAAATTAATTTCAAATTGCGTCGACATTTATAACTTTCATAGGAATTAAGAAGGGACAAAATAAAAAACTTGAAGCTACAAGATTCAATATGAAATTCATATTTAACAATTTAAAAATTGATTGTGTAGATCATGACTATATCATAACAAAATATGTATAAACCAAAGAAACAAAAGGGTGAAATGACAATAGTGTGTCCCACTTTTCGGGACGATAGATTTCAAACTTTCAAAAAATAAATAAATTTGGTGGCTTCGCGTTAAGTGTCCTTTTCATGCGAAGTGGTTAATAGGCTTCACGTGAAGTACCCTATGTGGGGTACTTCACGTGAAGCCTACACTTTGCATGAAGTACCCTGTGTGGGTTACTTCATGTGAAGCCATTTTTTGCCAAAATTTGTATAAATTTATTACTACCCATTTCATTTTTATATACACTGTTTGAGATTATGTGGACCCATGGGTTAGAGAGAACCAGTGATGACCAGTATGACGTCAGCACCTCCCAAGATTCTTTGACCTCTTGTGATTTTTTTTTTTACAGCAAAAGTGGTGTTACCACTGTATATATTTATTTAAATTAAAATTGGTTCAAGAGCTCAACCAGGAAAGAATCGGGAAGAAAACCTGTCATCATAGCTCATTACAATAGAGAAAGTGATTCTATATTTCCCTATCTATTATAAAATATGTTGAAAGACATTAAGATTACAAAAAAAGGTGTTCACTAAACACCATCCACGCTCAACAACTTATAAAATTGCATAATACAATTTAGTTTTAATTTAAACACCATCCTCAGTAGAAGGCTTATAGATCCCCAAAATTTGTCATAAAATGATTCCCACTATAATTTCAGTGAATTCAAAACTTCATATTTGGCAAAACCTATGCACAGTACCCCTTCAAAGCCCTAGTTTGTAGGTTGCTATGCAGGTTTTCCTTCAACATCATGTACTTCATGTGCCTCGACGCCTGTATTCCATATGATTTTGAAACCAAAATTGCATACCAGCCATGAGACAGTAACCTTAATCTTATTCCTCCATTACATCGGGGTCGAATGGCTTTGAATCTGGTTGTGTTCTCGGTGACCATCCCCAATTTTCCGCATTCCAACCATGGTTAGTTTGGGTCTGTGAGCTGTTGATCCATCCCAAGCCCTGAATGTCGTGTTTCCATGTTTCATGTGTTGATTCACCATCAGCTCGACCCCAATTATCTTTTCTTTG
Source organism: Thuja plicata (assembly GCA_018584345.1). Lineage (NCBI taxonomy): Eukaryota > Viridiplantae > Streptophyta > Pinopsida > Cupressales > Cupressaceae > Thuja > Thuja plicata. Next base: position 427,427 of record MU228461.1, on the reverse strand, counting down.
TTCATGGCTTTGTATAATGCAAGCTATGTTTATGTGAGAATGTGAACTATGAGGAATGGTTGTTGAATCAGGTGAATTTTGAGCCTCGAGCATTTTAAATAATGCATCTACTATCATATATTTTTTCCTCCCATACAAAACCCAGGGCCGACCCTGTTGTTTGCATAGCATCTTTGAGGTGGCGAATGCTTTTGTCTTCCAGTGACCTTTTAATACTATCATAAATAACCATACATTTTTTATTCGAAAGAAGTAGGTGTTGTGGAAACAAACCACCCACCAATGCATGCCTTGTCCCCATAAATCATACCTCTGGATAGCTTTTTGAAATTTGTTTTCTTCCCATTACTGGTTTTTGACAACTTTACAAGCTAGGTGATTGTTAGTAGTATCAGGTACACACATTTTTCTCATTTTTTATTTTAAATTGTATGTTTTATATTTTTTTAGTTAATTATTTGTTTTAATTAATATTTAGTTTGTAGTGTTAGAAAATGATAGTTGAATTTTATAATATGTTAGACAATTATAGTAGTATGTTAGAAAATCATAGTAGAATGTTAGAAAATGTTAGAAAATATTAGATAATATTAGCAAATTTTTACTTAGTATACATTAGAAAATATTAGAAAATTACATAACAAGTAGTATATATTAGAAAATTTTAAAGTTTAGTATACATTAGAAAATATTAGAAAATTGTAACTTAGTAAACATTAGAAAATATTATAAAACATTAGAAAATATTAGAAACTTATTGTTGGGATGAATTTAGATTAACTAAGAGGGGAGTGAATCAGTTACCCTCAGGTCTAGATGTACCCATATAAAATTTTTAACCAACTTCAACAACTCAGATTTTCTCGGCAGTAATAAAAAACAAAAGTGCATGCAGTTTACTGTACTAATGAAATAAGCTTGCAGAAACTTAACATTAAAGCACAATAATAACATTCACACATTTTGACACCATTATTTAAGGTGAAAACCCAATATGGGAAAAACCACCAGTAACATGCTACCAAAATTTCACTCTTCTGAAGTGATGCCCTGTTAGGAGCCAACCCTGTTAAAGGTTACAAAACACACTGTCAAATGTGACCTGGTTAAAGGATTTAATCACCCTATCAGGAGTGGACTTGTTAGAGGACTTAGAAAATTCCAATTTGAATGTCACCTTGTTCAAAGGATTTATACAATGACTGTTAGGTCAACCTGGTTAAAGGATTTGAACTAATACAATGGTTAGAAATTAATCAACAAGTGTCAAAATGGTCTGGATGCAATGTTCCTGAGATGCATAGATACAGACCAACAAGAGAAGCTGCTCAAGACCTTCCATAGTGAAGCTTGCGGAGGAAATTGTTATTCAATGGTAATGGCCTTCAAAATCTTCAGAAGCGGCTATTATTGGCCAAATCCACTTATAAATGGGTAGGTGATTGTGAAAAGTGCAAGTTGTTTACTAGCAAACCACATTTGGCTGCTCTTCCCTTGAAACCAGTGATTATAGAAGAACCCTTCCAACAGTGGGGGCTAAACTTTATTGACCCCATCAACCCAAACTCCAGTGCCGATCACACTCATATTCTCACTGCGATGGACTACTTTACCAAATGGGTTGAAGCGATTCCTGTCAGAGCTACGACGTCACAGGTAGTGTGTAAATTCTTAACAGAGAATATTTTGACTCACTTTGGGGTGCCAATCAAGATAGTAACTGATAATGCACTCAAAATTTCTCATCTAGATAAATTCAGTTATTTTTCTATGACCATGGCGTCCGTTTATCACATGCCTTTGATTATTTTCCCCAAGGAAATGGACAAGCTGAGTCCACAAACAAAATTTTTATCAATATCATAAAAAAATTGGTAGATGAAAGAGGTAAGGATTGGCATAAACGGCTGTATGAAGCACTTTGGGCAGATAGAACCTCTCCCAAGAGGGATATTTGCATGAATCCCTTTGAATTAGTTTACGGAGTTGAGGCACAGTTGTCCCTACCTTTAGAGCTGCCTGTTAAAAATCTGCAAAAGGTAATAGAAGATGAGGTGTTTTCTAGTTCTATTGAAAAGCGGATAATGTACCTTCAAAATATTGAAGAGGAAAGAAGAGAGTTAGTGGATCACATTACAGAGCACCAGGTGATGGTAAAGAGAAATTTTTATCAGAAAGCAAGACCTCAAAAATTTATGGAAGGAGATCAAGTGATATTATGGGATAAAAAGAAGAGAACCTAGAGGGGCACACACCAAATTTAAAAGTTTGTGGAAAGGACCGTTTGTAATATCTCAGGAATCAGGCTCCAATGCATTCAAGCTGAAATATTTTAATGGTGATGATCTATCCTTGTCCTATAACAGACAGGATTTTAAGCTTTTCCAGCTTTAGGTTTCCTTGCTGCCTTCATTGTAAATACACATTTTCCCTTGCTTTGTTCCTTTCTTGTCTTTTGTTTTGGCTTTTCCATTTTTGGGTCCCTTTTAGTTGAAGTCAACTTAAAGCTAGTCTACAAAACTAGAGATCATAAGTTCATATCTGATCCTTTACAGTCTCATTCCCCATTCAGAGCCAATTGTTACCCCACATTTTCGCTTTGTTAATAATATCAGCCAAATCCTAACCTGTCAACTTGAAGCTAAACTTGAACCTATGCCATACTTCAACTTCAAGTTCAATCCAGTATTCTTCTCCCAGTGAAGTCAAATGTTCTTCCTCATAATCCTGAACCAACTTGTGCAAATTTAAAGTTGAAGTCAAAGTTGAGTCAAATGAGTAACTTCAACTTCAACTTCGACTTCGTTTGTTTTCTGACGAAGTTTTTCTTTCTTTCCCGCAAGTGTTTTATTGAAAGAAATGAACGTAATTTTCTAAACAAAAGAATGGGTCCCACCTCCTGTTAGTACTTAAGATGTGAAAGGAAATGAATATGACAACTGGGAAAATGCATGCCAAGCACAGGTGGTTTTCGGAGAATAAAAATTAGAGATCTGTTGACATTATGGGAAGTTGATCTGCATGCAGATTTGATGGGAATTAACTAAATGCAACCTTGCAAGTATTGTCAAGTACATTTGAAATGCCTGGTATTAATTCCTTCACCCAATCCATATCCATCCTAAGATCTCTGAAATCACTCCTTAAATTCCCTCCTTTTCTAGCATAATTGTTTATCTGGTCTTTCTCGATTTCCAAGCGTCAACTGGTAAGAATTGGGGCTAGAGTGCTTGGCTTTGATGAAAATGGTGAGTTCATTATACAGTTTTCTCTGTCATTTTTCTTGCACCTTGTTTTTCTTAGAAGTGTTTTAGTTTTTCTTTATTTCTGCTAGCCTTTCTTTTCTAACAAGCCATGACCCTCTTTAGGCCCAAGCTGCCCAAACCAGAGAAACCGTGCTTATTAAGATCCCTCCCTAAAATTTGAGATACCTTTCTGGTAAATTTAAGCCTAACTAAGATGTTAGAGTGGATTAAAATGTTCAACCAGGGCCTATATACCAAAAGCTAGCCAGTAGTGGGTTAGTCGAAGCTGCCACTTTCCCATCGGCCATAGGATGCCCTAAGCTAGTTATCGAATGTGCAAACCATTATGACCCTAATACCAGGTGTATCAAGAAGATTACAGGTGAAGTGTTAGCTAGAATAAATAGGGTTAGTGTTAGTTCAGCTCTCACAATTCCTCATAAAGAACCCTATGATCCTTGGAAATTTGATGAAGCCGAACGCTTATATAGCGACAACAAGAAGAGCTATGACTCTATCGTAGCTCAAACATGGCTCCTAAAACATGCTCTAGGAGGCTAAAGATTTCCCAAGCCATTAACCATTGAGCATTTAATTAAAGAAATTGCTGACATTGTGATACTTTTGAGCAGAGTAAATGGAAATGATCATGCCTTTCACTGGGAGAGTTGGATGTATTTCTTCATCTAGAAGATTGTTGAAGGAGAAAAATTAATTGACTGGGCTGACTTAATAGCTTAAGGTTTGCATCAAGGTCTACTAGTTGTAAGCAATTTTGGCTCATTTTTATTTTCTTCCTTTTTGGTCTAAATCTTAGCTATGTATAAAGAATGGGAAGGTCTCCCTCATGAGCCCTGGATAGATGAAATGACCATCTACCAGTATTACACATGCCTCCAAGTTGGTGAGCCTTGTAAATAATTTCAGAGAGTAAATGATGTGTTTCTTAAGAGGTTGGTATTTGAACTTCAAGGTCATGAAAATTGTAGACTGTCAGAAGAATCCATGCAAGCCATTAAAATCTATGGTTGATTTTATACTCAGTTTTCCAGATTCACATACCTCAGAGTCAGGGGCTTCACCGGAGAACCTTTTAGGTTGCCACGTTATTGTCTTGATAACATTATTTTGTCTTAAATATGTAGGCAACTTGTCTGTGTGATGGATTCATCTGAAACCACCAAAAATTCACCTTCTTTCCTCTTTCCTATTGAAATTGGTCACTATAGATGCCCTAGTTTAAAGAAAGCTACATTGACGAAAATAGTATTGTCCAATTTATGTCTTAAGCCCTATTCTGCTAGGAAAGATTTTGATTATATGGGTTTTTCTAAGGATAACATCAAACATGCATTTTTTCTTATCCATGTTCCCCACCTGGAGGACTACTGGGCCAATTGTTCAGATGAATTGGAAGTAAGGGGAAGGTTGTGTTCAAGGTTAATTGTGAGCTAGATACAGTTGTTCAAAGTCAACCTCAGCACCAGCAGAATAAAGGAGGATGAAAATGAAGAGGTGGTTTACCCTGTTTATGTCAAAAGAATCGAATGTCTACTGATCCCTAAACTTGATTGTAGCAAAAGGGAGGAAGATGACTTGCTCTCCCATACATCGGAAGTTTTAAGAAGAAATGAATATTGGTTGAAAACAAAGAGGACTCAATCAGCCACCCGTAGTACCCCGAGAAAAAACTTGAAAACTAGGCAAAAGAATTCTGACCAAGAGCTAAATGTTACTCCTAATCCTTGTGTTGGTAATCCTATTACAAGTTCTACAAAATTTGAAGTTGAAGCAACTATGCTGCAGATTCAACTTCAAGTTTGACAAGAAGCGGTGACTACCAGAAGAATTACCTGTTCAAATACCAAAGGCAGAAGGACAACAAAAGATAAAGGAAAGGGTAGAGTAACTATTGATCTAGATCCCTTTGAGGCCAAAACAACAATAGATCAATCTCCTAGTCTTACTATGGCAAATAGTGTGGAAGATCCTCAAAGAGTGGTTGAAGGTGGAAATACATAGATGGACACCCTTTCTTTAACCAATACTTCGCCCACACCTGGTAAATAGCCTACCATGCCTAAATGGCTAGAGACATCTGTTGAAAGGAAAAGGAGTATAGTACTGCTTTCAATGCCTATGGACGATTTAGTAAGCAAGTATTTAGGAAAGTCCTCAAAAGCGAAGAAGGCCAGAACAAAGTATAGAATTAACTTTGACAAAAGCACTGGTCATTGGTCAGCAGAAATTGCTAAGCCCCCTCAAGACAGCCTTCATGAAGATCTGAATCCTCAAGACTACTAGGTGTCTAAAATAGATCTCAAGAAAGAAAGCCGAACTGTAGACATGAAAATCTTTGAAGCATCCAAAAAAATGGTCGTAGACAGAGTGTGGAGGGATGCCCAACATAAGAAAGACATGAAAGAGGAAATGAAAAGCATGGCTCAGTACATTAACTCCATCCTTCATCCAGAACCCAAGCCTTTAAATGAAATGTCTACAATTGTTGATATCACGTCTTTGGCCAATCAACAATTTCTCGACAACCTGCAGAAGTGCAAAGCTATCGCGAAGACGTTGGAGGAATGGTTGCAATACGTCTTGGATGAAACAGTGAAATAGGTAAACCTTTTAAACACAACTCTAAAAAAGTCTGTTTCCATTATCAAGAAGGTAGAGGTAAACATAGAAGGGTACAAAAAAGAAAGAAACAATTGGGTAAAGGAAGTATTATGGATTGAGGAAATACAATAATTTGGGCTGTAGAGGTTCCTCTCCAAATGCCCTGTGGCTGGTTTGGATGACAAAACCATCTATGTAATTAAAGATTGCATCGAGTGGAAAAATGAGATGCTCATACAAGGAGTAGTAGAAATCAGGGAGATCATATTTGGTCTCAAGCTCATAGATTAAATCATATGGGGAGATCTAAAATGGTTCTACAAACATTGCACAGGTGAAGATTGTGACTCTGTGCCCCCTGTGGACGATGTGATTAAGGTGATACAGAAAAAGTTTCTTCAAATTCAGGAAAGGAAGACACCTGCAAGGCAGGATTTTTCAAATGTCGTGCATATTGAAGCTATGCTAATAATTAACCAAAAATACTTGGAAATGCATGAGGAAAAGATAACAGAGCTGAAGAAAGAGAAGGAGGTCTGGGAATAGAGGATCGCCTACAATGGCTTGCCTCATCAATCAGTTATCTCTACGTTTACTTCTGCATGTGAAACCTAGAAAGCCAAAAGAATCGTGGCTCATGTGGAAAACACCTCGTGGCACATGGAGCTCTCTAGTTAGATAGTTGCATCTTTTTCTTTCTCTATTTTATTTCCGTTATTGCAATCAATTAACACGGTTATGTTAACCGAAAAACTATTTACTCCTGGCAGGGTAATTTTGGATACAGTTATCCAGCCCTAGGAAGTTTAAATATGTAATAGCTGACATCTAAAAGGTTTCATCTCTCTATAGATACAAAAATTAGAACTAATTTTGTTTAATTATTCTATGCTTTAAACTTTGAATATATTTTTCTGGACTTGCGATAAAGTAATATAAAATTCTACAATTTTATATGTTGGACTTTTTGGAGTAGATACTATTGTTTACTCTACAGTTATTCATGTTCTTGTGGATGTCAATTACTTGTGAAAGTTTAGCTTTTCTTTGTTGCACATTGGAAACTTGTTGTTTTGGAGTTTAAAGGTTACAAGAGGGGAAGTTAAATTGCTCATCTATTTCTCAAATTTAATATTCAATCACGTGGATGATTTTGGTTATTAAAATTGAATGGTTTTTTAGTATACGCATTCTTTTCATATTCATGAGTTGATTGATTCAAGATTTTCACTATTTTTAGTAAAATACTCATTGGGAAGATTTTCCCTCAGAAGAGGATTTAATGATTGTCTTTTCAGAAAAGGTTAGCTGCACCTTGCATAATGTAAAGTAATATAAAGCAGAGAATTCATTATCTTTTGTTAGGAATTCAATCAATTAGTTTATCAGGATTTTCCCTATTTCAAATTTAAAATCTTGGGAAAAACTATTCACTAACAGTTTTTGGCGAATCCACTAGGGAAAGTGCGAGGGCTAAATCCCTTTCCCTAAAGTTCTCAATAATTATATGGTTTCAGACAATGGTTCTCCCTAATCAGAATCAGGTGCTTGTTCTGCAACCCAATCTAGGTTTCGTAGATACAAAATTAGACATTATCTCTGATCTTGATGCTTGTGCTTGGGCCATTTGAGTCAACAATAAACAATACCTCCAAGTACAAGGGGTTTTAGAGAGAGAATAAGAAGTAGCCAAGAGGGTCAGGGGAATTCCAGCAGCCCAAGAAGAAGCAGTGGTAGCAAGAGTTGCCAGTATAAATAACTAATTTGATCAAAAATTTTGTTCTTTTCTACCACCCTAGCAGAGAAAAGGTATACTCAGACTGACAAATTCAAAGGTCTAGTAGATCAAGATTTTGAAGATCTAGAAAGAATCCAGTTTAAGCCTGATCTTACTTTGAGGAGAAAGAAAACTCAAACCACTAGTAGACCATCATCCCCTCCTAGAGGAGACAGTCAATCACCATCCATTCAGTCTTTGATTATCCCTGGGACTCTGATTCCCTCTATAATTAATATTCTCCCTCTCAATTTTAGACAACCAAGAATGGCTCTAAATCAACCTTGGGGAACTGTAGTAGGTCCTCTACATTTACAAGGTAATTTAGGAAGATTACCTAAAGGAGCAAGAGAAGTCCTTCCCAGATTTAGTGGCGATGGAAAGAAGTCTCCCGAAGAACATCTAAATGCTTTTAACACCGCATGTGGTGTCTTGGTGGTAGCAACAGAAGATGTTGATGTAAGAATGTTCATTCAGACCCTGACTAACTTAGCGGCCAACTGGTTTCAGCATTTACGTAATGCCTCTATCACTTCTTGGGATACTATGAAGACTGTATTTGAAGCTAGGTTCAAGTCAGCTGATGATGCTAATTCTTTACTCATTCATCTTAGCGAAATGAAAAAGGAAATACAGGTACCCATGTGGGAATTTGTAGCTAGATTCAACAAAGCCTTGCATCAAATACCCACCGCTAGTAGACCAAGTGATGAAAGCCAAAAAGGTTTCTTTTTGAATGCCATGCCTCCAGATGTTGCTTTCCCTTTAAAAAGAGCCAATCCCACTACTCTTGGAGCATCCCAAACCCTCGCCATAGAGTTAGAAGATGACCTTATTATATCTAGAAAATGGAAGAAAGATGTGCAAATACCAAATTATCAAGCCTCAACATCTTCTTCTTCTTCAAATGATTCACTAATTCAGAAACTGGCAAATGATCTTATAGCAGTAAAGAAACAACTCCCACTCCCTAAAGATTCATTTCCTTATTAGGATATCCCAAGGAAATATCCCAGCCAAAATGCTCTTAATCAAGGGAGCTAATTTAACCTAGCCCCTAGTCAACAAAGACTACAAATTGAGCCCCCTCCTAGCAAAACCAACATGTGCATCTTTCACCTTACTAGTGATCATGAAGGGGCTACATGTGCAGAAAATGTGAGGCATGAATAGCTTGAAGCAGAAAAAGCAGACGTAACAAATGTAATAATAGAAGAAGAACCTTCTGAAGGAATTGGCGACTCCGTGAGTTACTTCCTTGAGTATGAATCTGACTCAGATAGAGGCAGTGATATTCTTTTAACTTTGGAAGAATCTTCATGTTCAATGCTGACTAGAGGGCAGAAGGGAGCCAAAGTTGATCTTCAGTTCAAAAACACTGCAATTCCTACTCAGGCAAAAGATTTCAAATCTAGAGGCAAAGGTGAGAGTAAGTCATCGCAAGTTCAGTCTTCTCTGACTCAAATTTTAAAAAGGTTTGATCTTGACTCACCATTTGATATAGTTGAGTTTTGCAAAAAATCTAGAATACAAATATCTCCTGCTAAATATTTGAGAATGAATCCTAATGAGATCAAAAAATTAGTGGAGTATGTCAATCAACCTTCACCTAATGTATCTACTAAGTAGACAAATAGAATTTATTCTAATGAAGAAACCAAAACCAAGAAGCCAAACTATCATAAAGAAAAGATTTAGCCTGACAAGGTAAGCCCAAAAACATCCTATAAAGAAAAAACTGATCCCTTCTATGTATCCCTTCTTTCTCCATGGCTTTAAATTAAGTAATTGTATCATAGATTCTAGGGCATCATATAATATAATGCCAGTTGCAGTAGCTAAAGCCCTTAACCTACCTTTAATGAAGAATTTTGGCAAGTGCTATTCAATGGATTCCAAGTATGTACCCCTAATAGGTCAAATCAAGGACGCTCAAGTCTCTTTAGCGGCTTTTCCTAAGAAGAGGATAAAGCTTACCATCCTTGTGGAAGATATCCCTGCTAGCTATGGCATGCTCCTTAGTAGAACTTTCTGTCGAGATTTGGGAGGAGAATTCAAGATGGATTGGTCCCAAGCTCTCATACCCATTGGGAGGGAAAAAGTAACCTTGTTACCCAAAGCTAAGTATAAATACACATTTTTCCCATCTGATGACCCTAAGTCTCAAATCCTCTACCAAGAAACTGATTTCGCTAATTATTTGATTATGTCTGAAACTAAAGAAATAGGTATGCAGCCAGAAGATACAGATACACCTTGGGTGTTAGATTTTGATGGAAGATGTTGCTCGAGTGGTTCAAGAGCTGGTATAGTGTTAGTCTCCCCTTCGGGTTAGACTTTCCCTTCTTCTTTTAAGTAATCTTTTGAAAATACAAATAATACAGTGGAATATGAAGCCTTTCTTCTGGGCTTGGAAGAGGCGAAAAAGAAGAATATCAAACTGCTAAAGGTGAAGGGAGATGCTGAATTAATAGTAAAAAAAGTCAAGAAGTTGTTCTTGGTGAAAAATCAAAGACTAAGGCACTATAGAAATCGAGAATGGGACGAACTTGAAGGGTTCAAATCTTTTTCTATCGAATCAATACCTAGAGAGCTTAACGCCAAAGCAAATTCCTTGGCAGTGTCGGCTTCTTTGCTAATTCCTCATCCTAACTTTATAACTGATAAATATACCTTTGAGATTATCCATAGGCCAAGTGTCCCTGACAACAATAACACATGGAAATTATTCAAAGATGATGCTCACATTAATGCTTTCTTAAAAAGTATGGAGAAGTTTGCCACTGATTATTTTGAAGGTTCTGAGTCAGAATGTAGGAAGTTATGTCCTGACACAGCTGGTGAGGAGATGGAAGGTATAATGCAACTAAAAGGTAATGTGATACCTAAAGGCCTAGTCAAACTTGAGAGCTCTTTGATAGGAAGGATGCTTTCTGAGCTCAAAATTCATTTCCCAAAGAGGTAGAAAGTGGTGGCTATGAGAAGGTCAACTTAGGAGATAAGGACAATCATAAGATGGTGAATCTTGGGACCTATTGTGATACAAGTGAGAAAATACGATTCATCGAGTTGTTGAAAGAATACATAGATGTATTCTCCTGGTCATACAAAGACTTGAAAACATTCAGGGGAGGCCAGTTCAAGCACCATATCAGTCTATAGCTAGGCATTTCTTCTTTTACACAGAAATTAAGGACTTATAACCCGAAGGTTTCAGATGCAATATTCAAAGAAATTGATAAGATGCTCAAAGCTCGCATAATTTTCCCAATACACCACTCCACATGGGTAGCTAACATAGTACCCATAAGGAAGAAATGTGGAGAGATAAGGATCTGTGTAGACTTTAGGAACCTGAATCAGGCAAGCCTAAAGGATAACTTCACTCTGCCCATAATGGACTAGATTCTCCAAATAGTAGCTGTCTCAGAAATGATTTCATTTCTTGATGGATTCTCTGGCTATAACCAGATATGAGTTGTTGAGGAAGATCAACATAAGATGGCATTCACAATGCCTTGGGGTACCTTCGCTTATCAGAGAATGTCATTTGGGTTAATAAATGTCGGTGCAACCTTCCAACGGGAAATGAACTCAACCTTTAGGCATCTTTTGAATAAAAGCATTACATTCTATCTTGACGATATGACCATATTCTCCAAGAAGTGAAGAAAGCATTTGAAAGATCTAAGACAAATACTGCAAAAGTGCCGAGAACACGGAATCTCACTAAACCCCAAGAAGTCAATCTTCGATGTGACTGAAGGGAAGCTGTTAGGAAATATAGTTCCCAAGGAAGGGATCAAGATTAATCTAGAAAGAGTAAAAGAAATTCAACAGCTGTGTCTTCCTATTAACCGTAATGGCATCAGATCTTTCTTTGGTCAAATAAACTTTCTCAGAAAATTCATACCTAATTTCACTGAAACTACCAAACCTATGGAAAAACTGTTAAGTGAGAAGAAAAATTTTAAGTGGGATGATTTGGTAGTCAAAGCACTTGAAGAAGTGAAAGAGGCTATTGCAAAAGCACCTATCCTTTTCATCCATATTTTAAGAAGGATTTTGTAATGTATTGTTATGCATCAGAGCATATTATGTCTGGCATCCTGCTTCAGAAAGATGAAAAGAATGAGGAAGTACCTATCTCTTTTATGAGTGTTCATCTGAAGATGCATGAGTTGTGCTATTCTCAAGTGGAGAAACAAGCTTTTTCTATTATGAAAGCCATGAAGTAGTTTCGGTACTATATCCTTCATTCACATTTTGTAGTCTACATCCCGTCCACAGCAGCCAAGAGCATCCTCACACAATAGGATGTAGTTGTAAACAACCAAGCCACATGGGTATTGAAGGTGCAAGAGTTTGACATTGATATCAAACCCTCTAAGTTAGTTTGAGGTCAGGGACACTATAAACTAATGGCAGAGAATAGAGAAGAAGAAGCCTATCCTAGCTATTTGTTAGTTGGATTGAAAGATGAATGGTTCTCAGACATAGCATATTTTTTGACTTATGGGAAATATCCAGATCACTTAAAAGGAAAGGAGTGGAGAAGTCTTTGGCTCAAAGAAGAGAAGTTCATGATTGTTGATGACATCCTATACAAAAGAGGTCTGGATGGAATGTTCCTGAGATGCGTAGATACAGACCAACAAGAGAATCTTCTCAAGACCTTCCATAGTGAAGCTTGCGGAGGACATTTTTCTTCCATGGTAATGGCATTTAAAATCTTGAGAAGTGGCTATTATTGGCCAAGTATGTTCAAATCTACTTATAAATGGGTAGGTGATTGTGAAAAGTGCAAGTTTTTTACTGGCAAACCACATCTGGCTGCTCTTCCCTTGAAACTAGTGATTATAGAAGAACCCTTCCAATAATGGGGGCTAGACTTTATTGGCCCCATCAACCCAAAATCTAGTGTCGGTCACACTCATATTCTCACTCCCATGGACTACTTTACCAAATGGGTTGAAGCAATTCCTTTCAGAGCTACGACGTCACAGGTAGTGTGTAAATTCTTAACAAAGAATATTTTGACTCGCTTTTGGGTTCCAATCAAGATAGTAACTAATAATGCTCAAAATTCCTCATCTAGAGAAATTTAGTTATTCTGCTATGACCATGGCATCTATTTATCACATGCCTCTGATTATTTTCCCCAAGGAAACAGACAAGCTAAGTCCACAAACAAAAATCTCATCAATATCATGAAAAAAATGGTAGATAAAAGAGGGAAGGATTGGCATAAATAACTGTATGAAGTGCATTGGGTAGATAGAACCTCTCCCAAGAGGGCTATTGGAATGACTCCCTTCAAATTATTTTATGGATTTGAGGCATAGTTGTCCCTACCTTTAGAGCTGGCTGCTAAAAATCTACAAAAGGTAATAGAATATGAGGTGTTTTCTAGTTCTATTGAAAAGTGGATAATGTACCTTCTAAAGATTGAAAAGGAAAGAAGAGAGTTAGTGGATCACATTACAGAGCACCAGGTGAGGGTAAAGAGAATTTTTGATTGGAAAGCAAGACCTCAAAAATTTATGGAAGGAGATCAAGTGCTATTATGGGATAAAAGAAGAGAACCTAGAGGGGCACACACCAAATTTGAAAGTTTGTGGAAAGGACCGTTTGTCATATCTCAGGAATTGTGCTCCAATGCATTCAAGCTAAAATATTTTAATGGTGATGATCTACCCCTATCCTATAACGGATAGGATCTTAAGCTTTTCCAGCTTTAGGTTTCCTTGTTGCCTTCATTGTAAATACACATTTTCCCTTGCTTTGTTCCTTTCTTGTCTTTTATTTTGGCTTTTCCATTTTTGGGTCCCTTTTATTTGAAGTCAGCATAAAGCCGGTCTCCAAAACCAGAGATCATAAGTTCATGTCTAATCCTTTACAGTCTCATTCCCCAGTCGGAGCTAATTGTTACCCCGCATTTTTGCTATGTTAATAATATCAGCCAAATCCTAACCTGTCAACTTGAAGTTGAACTTGAACCTATGCCATACTTCAACTTCAAGTTCAATCCAGTACTCTTCGCCTAGTGAAGTCAACTGTTCTTCCTCATTAGCCCGAACCAACTTGTGCAAAGTTGAATTTGAAGTTGAAGTTGAGTCAAATGAGTAACTTCAACTTCAACTTGAACTTCGTTTGTTTTCTGACAAAGTTTTTCTTTCTTTCCCGCACGTGTTTTATTGAAATAAATGGATGTGATTTTCTAAACAAAAGAATGGGTCCCACCTCCTATCAGCACTGAAGATGTGAAAGGCAATGAATATGCCAGCTAGGAAAATGAATGCCAAGCACAGGTGGTTTTTGGAGAATAAAAAATAGAGATCTTCTGACATCATGGGAAGTTGATCCGCATGCGGATTTGATGGGAATTAACTAAATGCAGCCTTGCGAGTCTTGTGAAGTACATTTGGCATTCCTGGTATTAATGCCTTCCCCCACTCCATATAAATCCTAAGATCTCAGAAATCACTCTTTAAATTCCCTCCTTTTCTAGTATTATTGTTTATATGGTCTTTCTTGATTTCCAAGCGTCAACTGGTAAGAATTGGGGCTAGAGTGCTTGGCTTTGCTGAAAACGGTGAGTTCATTATACAATTTTCTCTATTATTTTTCTTGCACCTAGTTTTGGTTAGAAGTATTTCAGTTTTTCTTTATTTTTGCAAACCTTTCTTTTCGAACAAGTCATGACCCTCTTTAGGCCCAAGCTGCCCAAACTAGAGAAACCATGCTTATGAAGCTCCCTCCTTAAAATTTGAGATACCTTTCTGGTAAATGTAAGCCTAACTAAGATGTTAGAGTGGATTAAAAATGTTCAACCAGGGCCTATATACCAAAATCTAGCCAGTAGTGGGTTAGTCGAAGCCACCGCTTTCCCATTGGCCATAGGATGCCCTGAGCTGGTTATCGAATGTGCAAACCATTATGACCCTAATACCATGTGTATCATGAAGATTACAGGTGAAGTGTTAGCCAGAATAAATAGGGTTAGTGTCAGTTCAGCTCTCAGAATTCCTCATAAAGAACCCTATAAGCCTTGGACATTTGATGAAGCTGAACGCTTATATAGCGACAAAAAGAAGAGCTATGACTCTATCATAGCTCAGATATGGTTCCTAAAACTAGCTCTAGGAGGCTCAAGGTTTCCCAAGTCATTAACCATTGAGCATTTCATTAAAGAAATTGCTGAAATTGTGCTGCTTTTGAATAGAGTAAAAGGAAATGATCACGCCTTTCACTGGGAGAGTTGGATGTATTTCTTCATCTAGAAGATTGTTGAAGGAGAAAAATTTATCGACTGAGCTGACTTAATAGCTGAAGGTTTGCATCAAGGTCTACTAGCTGTAAGAAATTTTGGCTCATTTTTCTTGTCTTCCTTTTTGGTCTACATCTTAGCTATGTCAAAAGAATGGAAAGGTCTCCCTCATGAGCCCTGGATAGATGAAATGACCATCTACCAATATTACACATGCCTCCAGGTTGGTGAGCCTTGTAAAGAATTCCAGAGAGTAAATGATGTGCTTCTCGGGAGGTTGGTATTTGAACTTCAAGGTCATGAAAATTGCAGACTGTCAGAAGAATCCATGCAAGCCATTAAAATCTATGGTTTCTTTTATACTTAGTTTCCCAGATTCACATACCTCAGAGTCGAGGGCTTCACCGAAGAACCTTTTAGGTTTCCACATTATTGTCTTGATAACATTATTTTGTCTGAAATCTATAGGAAAATTGTCTGTGTGATGGATTCATCTGAAACCGCCAAAAAGTCACTTGCTTTCCTCTTTTCTATTGAAATCGGTCACTACAGGTGCCCTAGTTTCAAGCAAGCTACATTGACAAAAATAGCATTGTCCAATTTATGTCTTAAGCCCTATTCTGCTAGGAAAGATTTTGATTATATGGATTTTTGTGAGGATAACATCAAACATGCATTTTTCTTTATCCATGTTCCCCACCTGGAGGACTACTGGGCCAATTGTTCAGATGAATTGGAAATAAGGAGAAGGTTGTGGTCAAGGTTAACTATAAGCCTGATATAGTTGTTCAAATTCAACCTCAGCACCAGCAAAATAAAGGAGGATGAAAATGAAGAGGTGGTTGACCTTGTTTATGTCAAACAAATTGAATGTCTACCAATCCCTGAACTTGATTAGAGAAAAAGGGAAGAAGATGACTTGCTCTCCCATACATCAGAAGTTTTGAGAAGAACTTAATATTGGTTGAAAATAAAGAGGACTCAATCAGCCACCCGTAGTACCCCGAGAAAACACTTTAAAACCAAGCATAAGAATTCTGACCAAGAGGTAAATGTTACCCCTAATCCTTGTGTTGGTAAGTCTATTGCAGGTTCTGCAAAAGTTGAAGTCGAAGCAGCTGTGCCGCAGATTCAACTTCAAGTTCAATAAGAAGCGATGACTACCAGAATAATTACCCATTCAAATACCAAAGGCAAAAGGAAAATACAAGATAAAGGGAAGGGTAGAGTAACTATTGATCTGGATCCCTCTGAGGCCAAAAAAATGATAGATCAATCTCCCAGTCTTACTATGGAAGATAGTGTGGTAGATCATCAAAGAGTAGCTGAAGGTGGAAATACACAGATGGACACCCTTTCTTTAACCAATACTTCCCCCACACCTGGTAAAGAGCCTACCATGCCTAAATGGCTAGAGACCTCTGTTGAAAGGAAAAAGAGTATAGTACTGCTTTCAATGCCTATGGCTGATTTAGTAAGAAAGTGTTTAGGAAAGTCCTCAAAAGCGAAGAAGGGCAGAACATAGTCTAGAATTAACTTTGAAAAAAGCACTATTCATTGGTTAGTAGAAATTTCTAAGCCCCCTCAAGACAGCCTTCATGAAGATTTGACTCCTCAAGACTACCAAGTTTCTAAAATAGATCTCGGGAAAGGAAGCCAAACTGTAGACATGAAAATCTTTGAAGCATCCAAAAAAAAGATCGCAGACAGAGTGTGGAAGGATGCCCAAGATAAGCAAGACATGAAAGAGGTAATGAAAAGCATGGCTCAGTACATCAATGACATCCTTCATCCATAACCCAAGCCTTTAAATGAAATGTTCTCAATTGTTGATATCACGTCTTCGGCTAATCAACAATTTCTCGACAACCTACAGAATTGCAAAGCTATCACAAAGACGTTGGAGGAATGGTTGCAATACATCTTGGATGAAATGGTGAAATAGGTAAACCTTTTAAATGCAGTTCTGAAAAATTCCACAGCCATTATCAAGAAGGTTGAGGCAAACATAGAAGGGTACAAAAAAGAAAGAAACAATTGGGTAAAGGAAGTATTATGGATTGAGGAAATACAAGACTTTGGGCTGTAGAGGTTCCTCTTTGAATGCCCTATGGCTGGTTTGGACGAAAAAACCATCTATGTAATTAAAGATTGCATCAAGTGGAAAAATGAGGGGCTCGTACAAGGAGTAACAGAAATCAGGGAGATCCTGTCTGGTCTCAAGCTCTTAGATGAAATAATTTGGGGAGATCTTAAATGGTTCTACAAACATTAAATAGGTGAATATTATGACTCCATGCCCCCTATGGAAGATGTGATTAAGGAGATACAAAAAAAGTTTTTGGAAATTCAGGAAAGGAAGACACCTGCAAGGCAGGATTTTTCAAATGTTGCGCATACTGAAGCTATGCTAATAATTAACCAGAAACACTTGGAAATGCATGAGGAAAAGATAACAAAGATGAAGAAAGAGAAAGAGGTCTGGAAATAGAGGATCACCTACATTGGCTTGCCTCATCAATCAGTTATCTCTATGTTTACTGCTGCATATGAAACCTAGAAAGTAGGAAGAATCATGGCTGGCGTGGAAAACACCTCGTGACACATGGAGCTCGCTAGTTAGATAGTTGCATCTTTTTCTTTCTCTATTTTATTTCCTTTATTGAAATTAGTTAACACGGTTATGTTAACCAAAAAACTATTTACTCTTGGTGGGGTAATTTTGGATATAGTTATCCAGCCCTGGGTAGTTTAAATATGTAACAGCTGACATCTAAAAGGTTTCATCTCTCCATAGATACAAAAATCAAAAATACTTTTGTTTAAGTATTTTATGCTTTAAACTTTGAATGTATTTTTCTGGAGTTGCGACAAAGTAATATAAAATTCTACAGTTTTATATGTTGGACTTTCTGGAGTAGATGCTATTGTTTACTCTGTAGTGATTCATGTTCTTGTGGATGTCAATTACTTGTGAAAGTTTAGCTTTCCTTTGTTGCACATTGGAAACTTGTTGTTTTGGATTTTGAAGGTTACGAGAGGGGAAGTTAAATTGCTCATCTATTTCTCAAATTTAATATTCAATCATGTGGATGATTTTGGTTATTAAAATTGAATGGTTTTTCAATATACACATTCTTTTCATATTCACAAGTTGATTGATTCAATCTTCTCAATATTTTCAGTAAAATACTCATTGGGAAGATTTGCCCTCGGAAGAGGATTTAACGATTATCTTTTCAGAAAAGGTTAGATGCACCTTGCATAATGTAAAAGTAATATAAAGAAGAGAATTCCTTATCTTTTGTTAGGAATTCAATCAGTTAGTTTATCAAGATTTTCCCTATTTCAAAGTTAAAATATTGGGAAAAATAGTTCACTAACATCTATCATCAACATTACCAGCCCTATCAAAATTAGTATAGGCTCTAGGTTCAAACTTGTGATTCCTTTTGTAATATAGGCCATAGTCTTCTGTACCTTTCAAATATCTTAGAATTCTTTTCACTGCCATTATATGTGTCTCTTTTGGATTAGCAAAAAATCTAGCAACAATTCCAACTGTTGATGCAATATCAAGTCTACTGTGTACAACATATTGCAGCCTACCAATCATTGATCTGTACAGTGTTTGATTTACCTCTTTTGTATCATCATTCTTTGTCAACTTGTGTCTAGTAGCCATGGTGTACTCACAGGTTTTGAATCTTCCATACCAAAAGTTTTTAGTATCTCCTTGATATATTTTGATTAAGTAATATAGATACCATTATTCATTTGATGTATTTGTAATCCAACAAAGAATTTTATCTCACCAAACATAGACATTTCAAATTCAATTTGCATCTCTTTTGAAAATGCTTTACATATCATATCTTGTCCACTGAATATGATGTCATCAACAAAAATTTCATCTAATAAAATTCCTTTACCTTGCTCTATTTTCAAATACAGATTGTTGTTGTCATTTGTTCTTGTAAATCCAATCTTCATCAGATAATTTTGCAATCTTTCATACCATGCTCTGGGTGCTTTTTTTAGTCCATATAATGCCTTGTGTAGTCTACAAACCATGTTCCTCTTACTTGGGTCAACAAATCCATCAACTTGTTCAATATATACCTCCTCTTCTAATATCCCATTTATAAATGTTGACGTCGGATCCATTTGATAGACTTTAAATCCTTTGTAGGCTGCATATGCATGTAGTGTTCTTACACCCTCCAATCTTGCAACTGGGAAAAATTTCCCTCCATAGTCAATTCCTTCCTCTTGTGCATAACCTTTGCATACCAGTCTTTCTTTATTCTTTGTTACCTCTCCATGTTCATTTAGCTTGTTTCTGAATACCCACTTTGTACCAATTACATTTTTGTTGTCAGGTCTCGGTACTAGTGTCCATGTCTTATTCTTTTCAATTTGGTCTATTTCTTCATTCATGGCTTGAATCTACTCTTCATTGTCCAAAGCATCTTTTACTGTCTTAGGCTCAAAATCACATAGCAAACATGTGTCTTCTCTTAATTTGCCTCTTGTCATAACTGTAGAATCCTTTGCTCCTATGATTTGATCAGGTTTATGGTTCCTTCTTACATATTTTTCCAAAGTAGTCTCTTTCTTAGCTTTAGTTTGATCATTCAAGTTCAGTTCACGGTGAAATTGTGACTCGACATCTCCATCAGATAGCTCGGCAGTCACCTCTTGTTGCCCAACAATTTTGTTTTGTGTTTCGGCAGGTGCATACTGTTGCTCAGCAACTTCATTTTTAGTTTCATTAGAATCCTCCTCTTCAGGATAGGTGAATGATATTTAGCTTTTAGGTTCAATCATGCTTTTAGCTTCATTTTTTTCTGCATATTCATCAATTCTAACATTTACACTCTCCACAATTTTGTTAGTGCTAGAATGCAAACATTTGTATGCCTTACTCTTAGTAGAATATCCAAGAAATATGTCTTCTTTTCCTTTAGCATCAAGTTTACCATTTCTATTATTCTTCAGTATAAAACATCTACTACCAAAGACTTTAAAATAACTTACAGTAGGTGCATGTCCATACCATAGCTCATAAGGTGTAGTATTTGTACCTTTCTTGACTTTTACTCTGTCCAAGGTATAAACAGTTGTACTCAGCTTCTCTCCAATATTTCTGTGTTATATTTTTCTGCATCATTAATGTTCTGGCACAATCCATGATAGATCAATTTCTTCTTTCAGCTATACCATTCTGTGGTGGTGTCCTAGGTGCTAACATCTATCTTTTTATCCCTCAATCATTGAAAAACCTGTTAAACTCATTAGAAATGAACTCACCTCCTCTGTCAGATCTCAAACATTTCAGACTCTTACCTATTTCCTTTTCAACTTTTGCCAAGTACCACTTAAATAATTGAAATGCATCAGATTTTTCTTTGAGAAACATAACAGTCATCATCCCAAAGTAGTCATCTACAAATAGAATGAAATATTTGTCTCCATAGTAAATTTTCTCACCAATATGTCCACAGAGGTTAGTATGAACCAATTCCAAAATATTCTCAGAAGTATGAGTTTTTCTCTTAAAACTAGATTTAGTCATTTTTCCCAATTGACATTTCTTACACATTGCATTCTTAGGTTTCTTTAACTTAGGCAGCCCTCTAACCTTTTTCAATTTACTTATTCTTACCAAGTTATCAATTTTAACATGACATAGCCTCTTATGCCATAACCAAACATCATTATATTATGCAAACAAGCATGTCTCTTCAGCTAAATCCAGATAGAACAAGTTGCCTTTTGTTTGCTCACTACCTCCAACTAATTCTCCATTGGCATCATAGATCTTTGCTTTCCTGTGATGGAATTCAACTCTATAACCAGAAGTGTTCAACTATGAAACACTCAAAAAGTTATACTTAATATCATCAACCCAGTATACATCATCACATCTAATCTTGCTAGTCAATTGAATTGGTCCTTTCCCTTTAATTTTATAAGGTGTATCATTACCGAACTTAACATATCCACCTTTACATTGATCTAAGGTTTAAAATTTGTCTTTATCACTAGTCATGTGATGTGAACAACCACTGTCAATAATCCAATGACCACCTTTACTCATATAATAAATTAGTGTATTTTTCTCATCATCAATAGAATCATCTTTCATTGCAACATACACAACTTCTATATCATTTTCATCAGATTTATCAGATTCACTGGCAAAAGCTTCTTCAGCTATATAACAAGATTTCTTACCTTTATCTATGTAATCCTTGTAATTTCTGTAGTCTCAGTCATCCTTTCTATCTTTGTACTTTCTATCTCTTCTTTCATCTTTCTCATTCTTGTAAGGATATCTAGCAACAATATGACAAATTTTGTTACAAGAAAAACAAATAATAGGAAGTTTACCTTTGAATTTTCCTTTTCCTCTAGCTAGTCTCCTTGCCATAAGTACCTCAAGCTCTTCTAGATCATCATCTAAGGTGTCACTGTCACTATCCACACATTTTTTTCCTTTCCTTGATTTGTTGATGACCATCTATGACTTGAATGCAGATTCAACAACTTGTGGGGTATAGTTGTCAAAATTTGACATCTCAAATGCAGTAAGTCTGTCTACGAGACTTTCCAGAGTCAAATTTTTATTAGGAGTACATCTCAGTTCTTGAATTGCAGATACTCTAATAGCATAAATAGTAATAATTGTTCTCAATACCTTGCTCATGATAGTGTCATCATCAATGGTTCCCTTAGCTCCTCTAATAGCATTTACAACTTCCTTTATCATATCATAATATTGCACTATATTTTCTCCTTCTTGAATTTTTAAATCATCAAACTTACCTCTCAAGCTTCAGATTTGGCTCTAAGTACATTTGTATCACCTCCATAAATGGTTGGAAGGGCATCCCACATCTTCTTTGCACTTGTACAATCCTTGATTTCCTCAAATTCGTGATAGTTCAGAGATGATGCAAGTTCCAGGATTGCTTGATTATGTTCATGATTTTCTCTTAATTGTGCAACATTCAGAACTCCAATAGGGGCTACATATTTTGTTTCAATATGTCATTTAGCAGAATCACCAATACTAGCCAAGTGAAGTTTCATCAAACTTTGCCATGCAGGAAAGTTTTCCTTGTTAATCTTTGGTCCATCCCTTTTATACATCTTGATCTTTATCTCCAAGTACCTTCAAACTTTTTCAAGAGAACAAGTTCTGTAATACCAATTGTTAGGATGAATTCAGAATAATTGAGAGGGGTCAGAGTGAATAAGTTATCCTCAGGTCTAGATGTGCCCAGATAAAACTTTTAACCAACTTCAACAAATCAGATCTGCTCGGCAGTAATAAACAACAAAAGTGTGAAGTTTACTATACTAATGAAATAAGCTTGTAGAAACTTAACAGTAAAACATGACAATAACATTCACACATTTTGACACCACAATTTAATGTGGAAACCCAATATGGGAAAAAATACCAGTAACATGCTACCAAAATTTCACTCTTCTAAAGTGATGACCTGTTAGGAGCCAACCCTGTTAAAGGTTACAAAACACACTATCAAATGTGACCTGGTTAAAGGATTTAATCACCCTTTTAGGAGTGGCCTTGTTAGAGGACTTAGAACATTCCAATCTAAATGTCACCTTGTTCAAAGGATTTATACAATTAATGTTAGGTCAACTTGGTTAAAGGATTTGAACTAATACAATGGTTAGAAAGTAATCAGTACGTGTGATCTGATAGATACAAATTACTTTGAAAATCCAGATCTAATATCATCTCTACTGTTAATTCACTGAGTGGCCTCCATTATCATCTCAAACTTTAGATCTTCTTTGAAATCCATCAAGCAATCTCTCTCTACTTCTTTTCTTAGCCTTCTCTACTAGGTCTTCACCAATCATTCAATTAACCATGCAATACTGTGCATTAAAATTATCCTTTCACTTGGATACTATACCAATAACCATAGTAGCTTATATTATACCTCTTCGTCTAGGTCAGATAAATATTTTGCCTCTTAATCAAGATCGTAGATCTTAGGTTAGGTCAGATCCAATGGATCTTTCCATCATTACATTTAATTTACTTCTCCAATACATTCATTAATTAAATATTGAATCCATGTGCTAATAATGATTTCCCGTGAATTAAATGAATGTGGACCAATCTTAATTAACAATGCATATCCCAATAAAATCAACTATGTTGGCCATAGATCTCAAATCTCATCAATTAAAAAAATACTGTTACTCGGCTCTCTCTGTCTCCCTCAGCATTTCACTGGTGCTCAACATCATCTTTGCTTTTCTCGGCATCACCTTTTTCTTTTCTCAGCATTGACTTTGCTTTGCTTAGTATCGACCTTCTAGTGAACTGACAGTGATAGATAAACAATGTATCACTTTTCCAAAGTGCCAAATGATCAGGTACCCTGGTGTATACTCATAACTCAACCAATTCCTTGGTCTAGTTTTTATCCCATTCTTTCAAATCTTCATCAATCAATAGATAAGGTACTCAAACATGGAGCAATAGTCTCACCAGTTAAGGTTTGACATCAATGACAAAATAACAATTGTCTACATTATAGAAATATTTCCAAAAATTATAACTTAGTTTTAATTAGAAAACATTAGAAAACCGCAATTAGAATGTTAGCAAATGTTATAAAAATTTTAACTTAGTATGTTAGAAAATGATATAAAACCATAGTGAGTGGTCCCACAATAGTGTGTCCCACTTTTTGGCCAACTTTGACATAGAGATCAACATTCTAAGAAAAAACTTCCCTTTCAAACACCTATTGCCGCAAAACTATTATGAATTTGAAGATGATATAAACTAGGGTCTTTTAGAAAATTCATTTTTCCTTCTCCTTCAAAAAGTGGTTTGTGTGAAAAACTATGGTTTTAAGAAGTGACTGTAACTTGGATCAACATAAATTTTTTTTAAAATATGATAACGATGTAATTCTTTCGATATTATATTTGTAACTTCAATATGTAGAGGATGTAATTGGTTTCATTTATTTTGGGTGAATATTTCATAGTTTATTACGTTCTAAAGTGATAGTAACTATAATTTAGACATAAGATCACTTGGATCACTCTAACTTGATCTCTATACATCGAAATTCATTTTTTTCTTATAGAAAGGTAACACAAATACGTTTTTCCTACATTTTTTCATTTTTTTTTGTAATTTACTATTTTTTTGGAAACCTTGAAGAGACAGGTTGTTGAATGACCAAACAACCTATGTTTAGCTATAGTAATATTTGAAAGTGATAATGAACTCAATATGTATTAAAATTATATTCATTAGAAAGCTTTTTTTGAATTGCATCATTTGGCATCATGTGTTTCAGAAAATCATTTGATTTGGTCCTTATCCCAGGCCTTGAAAGGCCATTTTTTAGGAGGTTATTTTTTTCTCAGGGAAAATTTTCATTTTAGGGGTCTTCACGCGAAGACCCTGTGTAAAAACTCTAGTGAGAATCACCCTGCCAGAATTTTACCTAGGGTACTCCACGCAAACTAGGTCGACCATTTTGAATTTGTTTTTTTGAAAATTTAGAATGGTATAAAAGAAATGTTTTTTCTTTTCATTTTTTACCAAATTGAAAAATTTGAATTCGCTTTTTCTATTATTGATCAATTTTGACAAAGGCATTTTTTGGAGAAGGATTGTTATTTCTATTTTTTTCGAAGGCTTAATTTTGGAGAGGAGAAATATTATATCAAAGTATTTTTTTGAAGAAAAAGATTTTTGTTGTTGTTCTTTTGGAAGAAATTTTTTGAAGAGAAGAAATGGGGAACAAGAAGGGAAGACAAGATAAATCGACTAGAAAAAGGTCACCTGGTACCGAACAAAGAAATCATGAAGCTTCATTGACATATTATCATAAAAATAAAGAAGCTGAAGGACAAGCTAAAGTAGGAGGGTCAAGTGAAGTCAAAGAATTGTACATTGAAGAAAGGATGGGATCACTCCCTATGGAAGCTCAAGCAATTGATGTTGGAGAAGGTTCAGGATCACGTGCTCCTACTGGTATGGATGAACTTCTAAATTTAGCTCAGAATATAAAGAGAAATATTAATTATAGAAACATAGATCATTTACTTACAATGGATGTGGAGAATTTGAGATCACTTGCTAATGTTCAACCCTTAAGTCTTGTTAAGAAGAGGTCAATGAATGTGATAGCAAGAGAAATATTGTTAGAGTAATTAGTTGACTTACGTACTCTTTTTTCACTTAAGCTGTCTCTTAGGTGCATATAATTAATACTTTATATTAATTATATTGCGCAACCTAGTCTTTCTATTTTAGGGTTTGTTCACCTTTATAGGCTGAACTTTTGTAATGTTTTTTCATAACTTAGAGAATAATATTGTGACTCTTCTTTTGAGCATCTCTTAGTTCTGCTTTTTCATTTTTTTGCTTCTAATTTGTATCAGGTTATTTGCATGCAGGTGTATTTGGGTTCTGTGGATTTGCATGTTTCTCAAATCCTACATGGTATCAGAGCCATCCTGCAGCTGGTTGTTCTTGTTTTGTTGAAGCAAGTGAGGGTTTGGAGGTTCTCCAATTTTTCTGGTATTTTTTATTTGGTTCTAGGGGGTCTTTGTTTTTTGGGGCACTTTGGACCAAAAATGACCTCACGGTTGCGTTCGGAAGGCCCAAAAACTCCAGAATCCATATAAGGCACGTCCATTTTGGACACCAGGGCGTCTGGGAGAAATTTCTTGGCCTTCTAGGGCCATACGGGCACGTTTTAGAAACACATGAACAAATTTGATAATTTAGAAACACATGAACAAGCCCAATTATTTTCATTTGTACTTATAAACAAAAAATTAGAAGGAGCATTAAAATTATTGAGTATACACGCAACATCAAAGAAAATAAAAGTTGTTGACATGCAAACTGATATGATTGAAGAATCTTAGGAAAGGTTTGAACTAGGTAGGGAAGTGATCTCAAACTAAAGATAAGACCATTACAAGAAAAGTTATGTTGACATCCATTATAGGTAACACTATGCTCCAAATAAGACAAATATCTTTAGCTTCATCTTGGATTGGTTTTAGTAGGAAACAAAAATATCACAATATGTTAATAGGAGAATGCTTTTGGACAATATCACCATGGAAGGCAATTGGGAAATCATGTGTAGAGCTCCTTGTTCAAATAGGATTGATGGAAGAATCAAGAATTTGGTCACATTATTTTGGAATGATAATACACGTCCTTCATCAAATTGTAGCAATGTTATCAAACATAGAATTTTAGCTAATCAATATGAATATCATACAAAACATTGGTTGGACACAACACAACATGAAATGTATGTGTCATTTTGTAGTTCAAATCCTAATATAAGGATTGGGCAAACATTGTTTGAAAGATTGAAGCTATATTACATTAGGACAAACAAAGTGTTTGAATTTTGTTGTTGTCGTTATCATATTGAATTTGATCTCCACTATCAGGTTTTTTGAAAGTTTGTAGAAGACACTTATGGTTTCAAAAATGCTCCTCCTAGTAGATGAAGTGAGTTCATCTCATCCATTTTATGTGACAAAAGAGATGACACAGCTAGAAAAATAAATTGCATAATTTAAGGAATATGTCAAACATGTGCTAATTTGACTCTTTTTCTTTTGAAAAATGAAAACATCAATGTAACAAAGATGGTAAATTGCAAGAGTTACAAATATGTAAATAATCAAACAAAATTTGGGAAAGAATCCAAAAGGTTAGAATAGGTTGAAGAGGAGATAAATATTGGATTATTTATGGACAAATTTAAAAAATTGATTCAACCTTACATTCATCATGTTTTTTTTGCAAATTGGCAAGCACAACAATTCCAAACACTGAGAGACAATTTCCCACTTGGAACTATTGTATCAGTTATTGATTTTGTATAAAACTATTCCTTTATTCATCAAAAGGCAATTCAATCTGAATACTATTTTTCAGAGCAAATTACTATTATTGTACATGTGTGTTATCAACATGCACAATTAGAGTTCGATGGTATTGAGAGAACATTTGAAGCATGGGTCATCAAGAAGGAATATCATTTTTATATAAGTGATGATAGAGAGAATGAAATTCATTATGTAGAACACTGGTTGAAGATATTTTTTACAAGTTTGAAAGAAAGAGGTATAAAAATTGATAAACATTATGTTTGGTTAGATGGATGTGATGCACAATTCAAATCATTCAGACCATTTTATGCACTATGTATATATCATCATAATGAAAATATACCACATGTCTAGAGTTTCTTTAAGAGTGGACATGGAAAAGGTGAACATGATGGTCTTAGAGCTTGCATCAAACGTGTTATACGAAAGTATCAAATGAATTATAAGGGAGTTCATATAACAAAAATGCACATGATGTTGTTGAATGGTGCAAGACACATTTCACACCAAATGAGAATGACACATCATCAGGAATGACTCAAGCGGTACCACATAGAAAATTTTGGGAGATAAAAGGTATGCACGCATTTTTAAATTATTCAAGTGTTTAAAATTTTTATGTATATTATTTATTCAAATTATATTTATAAAATGTAATATTATATATGCATTTCTCTAGGTGTGGATAGAATAATTATGCATGGTTGCAAGTAGATAGAAATGATGCAATCTTTGCATTCAGTTATGAGTACAAATTATCATAATTGGACGTTGAACAATATGGACTACTCATGCTTTTGTTGTCACTACATTTCTGAAAATTATGAGGAATTGGTGTAGAGAACCTCCCACTTTGGTTTTGTTTGTGTTTTTTAGGGTTGTGTTAGGTGTTTTGTGTGGGTTGTAATAAGATCCACTAGGTTGGATCCAAATTTGTTCATCTCCATGTTTGTCAGAGCCAAAAGTGCTCCTAGGTGATATTGTGGTCATTTTGACCTAGAAGGGTAAAAGATGCTATTTTTGTGTAACTTGGGTTTAGAGTGTCTTTTAGGACCCTAAGTAACCTAACTACGATCATGGAAGTCAAAAACATGCATCAAGTTGACTAAAATAGTCAAATCACAAAAGATGCTAAAAAGTTGCTAGCAACTTTTGCAACTTTTTGCAAGAAGTTTCAAATGGAGGTTGGAGCAGTTGTATCTACCCATGCTTGGTTATTTGAACATGGATCGATGATTTTCAAAAGGTTAATGGATTTTTGGATTGCACAACACTTTTGTGAACCCTCTATACGGATGTCAGACTGTGTTTTCTTGTAATTCGTAGTGTTTCTTGCTTTTTGTACGGCTGTGTACAGATTGGATTGGGTGATCAGACACCATGGGGGTGTATTTTTTTGAGTTATATATCTTATGCACATATTATTTTGATTTCAATTTAACATAGTGTAAATTTATAGTAGGATTTAAGCCACTAGTCTGCAAGTTCAATTTGCAGAGTTGCAGAGGTAAATATGGCTCTAACCTACGCATCCACCATTGAAAATGGCTAAAACCATTGGGGTTGAAGGGTTAGCATCTATACATAATGATTTTTATTTTCTTTTTGTTTTTGCAATGGGATTCCTAAACTTGGAATGAAGCCCTATGGCTGACTACTAGGAGTAGGTGATCCTGGACAGGGTAAAGATTGGATTGCACAAAGCACCCATGACCTTGGATTGTGAATTTAGTGGCATTTTTGGAAGCCCTAAAGTGTTCCCATGAAGTATCAAAAGGTGAGAGATGATGACAGGAATTTTGAAGACCAATTTGGTAGCATTTTACCCTAACTGGTCCAAAAGCCTAAAAGATAAGCTGAAAACTAGGGCCTTGTGATAACTAGGGTTGTGGGTGCATTGAGAAACTAGGATTTTGGATTATATTAGGGTTTGTGGATAGATTTAATATTATCAAGGTCTTCTATGAGGTTTTTTGGAAGAATTTGTATCTTTAGACCCAAAATAGTGAAAATAGACCTACTAGGAAATAGGCTCAATGAGGCCTCCTAGTGCATTTGTCAATAATTGGATGTTGAAGGATATAAAAGTGTGGGAAATGTTTCTAATGGAATATTAATGGGAAAATGACATAGGAAAGATTCTATGAGGTGTATGGGGAAGATCCTAAGCAATGGTTTTGGATTCTAGGGGAAAGATCTAGTTAAAAATCTAGGGAATTGAAGAGCTAGTTGGACTAGTTGATCTTAGATGTATTTTGTGTCTTCAAAAAATCAACTATACCTAGGAGAAAAGTTGATAGAGAGGATATAGGAGATCCATATTGGAGAATTACACATGGAGGAGTAACTATTGGATGGTTAATAGAAGGGATAAGCATTTTGAAGGAAAGAAAGACTAGAACCCTAAACCCTCTGCATCAAAGTGGTATCAGAGCCATAATTTATTTAAGTTTGGTGTATTTCTGGAGGGGAAGAGAGCCAAGAGGTTGACAACAGGCCTCCTAAGGAAATGAGTAGGGATTCCATTGTATAATTGGTTCAAGACCTCTTGGAGAAGGCTAGTGTGTCAGAACCTAAGAATAAGAAGAGAATAATTAAATGGGGAGATGAGAGTGATGATGAAACTAAAAATTAGTCAGGAGAATCTAAAGGAAAAGAAGTTGAAATGGATAAAGAACAAAAGGTGTTCTTGGATGCCTTCAAGTCCATCAAAAAAGAAAGTATGGAACATATACCTTACTATTGTGGTAGCTTGAATGGTGAAGAGTTATTGGATTGGTTAGAGGCCATAGAAAACCGGTTTTACTACAAGGAAGTATCAGAGGAGAAGAGAGTCACCTATGCAAAGAATAGACTCAAGGGATCTGCATTGGTGTGGTGGAACATGATGCAAGATGATAGGGTAGCCAGTGGTTAGAAGAAGATAGCTTATTAGGAGAGAATGAAGATCAGAATGAGGGCACAATTCCTACCCACTGATTATGAGATCCAAATATATCAGAAGTTATAAAACTTGAGATAAAAGGTGTTGATGTACTGATTAAGTAAAAACATGTTTTACAAGGACCCAAAACCTTTACAAAGTATAAGAGTTCAGCAGGTTTTACAAGGACATGAAACCTACAAAGAGTTAATACAAATATTCAACTAAGTACAACAACAACTATGCCAAGGCACCTAAGAAGAAAAGGATACAACCATCCAACAACCGAGCCAAAAAAAGTCCTACAGAGAAAAAAATAAAGACAAGGACAACAAAAAAACCTAAAAATACAGGAAAAAAGGAAGGCTACATGCCCTGCACAAGTTCCTAGGCCTCGATCAGCATAACCTGCATATTACTGACTGTGTTCTTGAGAAAATTTGTTTCCTTGTCCACCTTTGGAATTATCTTCTTTATGCTTGATCTTGTACGAGTACCTGGGCTAGTAGCCTCCTTCATCTCTCTGTTGTCCTTCTCCTTATTCTCCTAGTCAAGCTTATCCATTAGGATCTGTGTGCGGCTAGTGTAAGATTTTAGACTCATCAAACATTTCTCCCCAATTTTCTTCATCGTTCCCTTCAATCTTTCCACCTTGATTTTCAAGTTCTTGATCTGCATAGCACTATCGTCATCCTCTGCCTTTTCTTTGATTTCATTAATCTGTCTCTCTATTTTCCCCACTTTATTAACAAAATCCACCTGGGCTTCTGAGTTACCTATTTCTTCTTTCATTTCTTCTAGACAAATGGAGTTGATGTAGTAAGTACCTACATTGAGGAGTTCCACAAACTCAGCCTAAGAGAAAGAAGGCAAGAAGAGGAGGTAGAAAAGGTAGAAAGGTACCTCAGTGGGTTGAGACAAGGGATTCAAGATGAAATTAGTATGATGGCTCCTAGTAGTATGCACAAGTATTTTTAGTTAGCTTTGAGAGCAGAGGAGTAGACTAGAAGGAGGAATGATTTTCACTAAAGGTGTAGGGGTTATAACAATAGAGGATTTAGAGGTTGGAGTAGCTTTGGTAGAGGACAAAGCCCAAGTAGACTAGAAGAGAATCAATCTATGGATAATAGTGGGGGTAATCAGTTCAGAGGGTCATTTCAAAGAGGAGGATAGGGAGGAAGAGGACCACCAAGGGGTAGATTTCAATCACAAGGAAGGTCTAACTCTATCTTCACTGGCAGATGTTACAATTGCAATCAAGTGGGCCATACAATGGGTAGGTGTCCTGACAAGACCTCCACAACATCTATGGGGGAAAGAATAAATTAGTTGGTGCAAGAGGATGACACCCAAAGTGTCACTTCTCCCTTCTCCAAGGAAGGGCTAGTATTGGATGGAGAGAATCTAATATTGGGAAGGACTTTGTTGAAAGTTCCTACTATCACAGAACCACCTCAAAGAAAGAACTTGTTCAAGACTACTTGTAGGTCCCATGGGAAGATCTGCAAGGTGATAATGGACTCTGCATACATAGAGAATATATTTTCAACTCAAATGGTGGATAAACTAAAACATAGGAGGATCCCTCACACCACTCCCTATAAAGTGTCATGGCTAAACAAGGGACATCAGATAATAGTAAATGAATAAAAAATGGTGGAGTTTGAAATAGGTGAGTATAAGAACAAGGTCCTATGTGACATATTTCCCTTGGATGCATGCCATCTCCTTCTAGGGCATCCATGGAAATATGATGTGAAGGCCATCCATGATGGTGAAAGGAATAGATATGTGATTACTGTTGATTGTATTTCCTATTTTTGAGTTTTCCCTATAAAATTCTGAAGATGCCTATCATTCTTATGGCTAGAAGCTTGAAATTATGTCTCAAATTATTTACATACCTCAGAAATTAATGCTTTAGCCTAAATTTCTTTGAAAAATGTCAAAAGAATCTAAACCTTTAGGTCATTTTTCATTCAAAGTGCAAAAATCCCTAAAATGCTCAGTTTGGTTCTATTTCTATGTTTTCTTTTTCATAACTTAAGTCTGATTTTATGTGCATGTGCTTATTTCTTAAGTCTCTAGGTCTCATAAGAAAAAATGAATATTGCTTATGATTTGGAGACTTGGGAAAAAGCTTTGGTCATGTAGTCTCCTAATAACACAAAATATACTGAAAAGGTTATGAGACTTGGCGTGGACCATTGTTTCAAAATAAGATCTGACAGTAGTCGCATTGTCTCTTGATGAAATCAAAGTTAATAATCTTATTTGGCAACTTCGAGATTGCTCAGTCACGTTATCTCGTGATATAACCTATGGTCATGAGTTAATTTCATAAATTAAAGTTTTAGTGTTGTCGCCAGGTCTCGTGATCGGAAGTGAGTTAAGTGAAAGAACTGGAGACTTAGCAACAACCATTGATCAGAGATTTAATCTAGCGTTAGTTGAGAAGTCTCCTGATTATAAATGTAGTTTAGAAGTTATCATGCAACATAGAGATTCAATGGTCGCTAAGTCTCTGGATAAACCAAGGGTTAGATGTCAGATTAGAAACAATGTTTTTGCGAAGTCTCAGGATGAAAGATGAGTTAAGTTAAAGATTAAGAGATTCAACGATAACCATTTATTTTAGATATGATCTAACGGTAGTTGTGTGATCACTTGATAAAATTTAAAATTCAAAAGGTATCCATCAATTAAGAGACAAGAGGAAAAATAAGACATGTGTCGATTTGGCACTAAGTCTCATGAAAAATTAGGGTTTTTCGTAAGGATTTTGAGACTTAGCAACAACCATTAGATGCTAAGGAAAGTGAGATCAATGATAGTTGCGTTGTCTCCAGATGCAAGTTATAAAGATGAAATAAAACATGTGATTAAAAGATTAAATATTTAGTCGCGTTGTCTCCAAATGGAACATGAGTTAAGGAAATGGTCTAATGACATAGAGAAATCATAGTTGCCAAGTCTCTAGATGCAACCCAAAGTTAAGAATAGTTGAGGAAGTGCTTTGTCGCGATGTCTCCATAAGATGATGGGTCAAGTTAAAAGATTAAGTGACATCGCACCAACCATTGATCAGGATTTTAATCTAACGACAGTTGCTAAGTCTCTGTAAGAAACAATAGTTGGCCAAAACATCACATGACAAGGAGATTAGTTAGTTGCTAGGTCACCAGAATGAAACCTGAGTTAAATAAGGACATTTCTGCAACACCATCATGGAAAGTTACAGATGAATCAGATTATAGAGATTTTGAATGATGGGAAAATTAGTAATAATATGAATTAATGTAGCCAATCAAGCCTGATTTTGATCTCTTTTTAAATTTTATAAGGTTTTATATACAAAAACACTCATCAGAAATTGATTATCTGACAGTTTGAATGCAATGGCTAGAACCAGAAATTGATGTCATAGTGTGTGAAACTATTGGCAGAAATGACTAAATTGTAAGTTTACCAGGTTGAAGAGACATCTATATTGAATTAACAGTTATAAGTATACATGTCCATTATCATTTCATTTTTACCAAGCATCCAATTTCTCAAAGTGAAAAGTTCATAGAAATTTTAGTTTTTTTTGTAAAAGGTTGAAATTTCCAGAATTGAGTGATTCAGAAAGGTGTTTTCTTGATTCAAAGTTTAGTAAAGATTGTAATTGACAGTGTTCAGAGAATTCAAAATTGTAGATTTTAGAGAAATAACCAGTTGGTGGTGAGGGTTTTTAAGCGTTTGTTTCAATATCTGTGATAAGGGTTGAGAACATAAGAGAAAAGAAAGATGAGTCAAGCACAAAGTATGGCATCCACCAGTGGAAGAAGTCAATATTTTGATGACGATTCAAAGGGAAAAAAAACTATTCAAATGAGTTTCTCACTTTGCTTCCAGGCTCAAGCGAGAATAGAAAGGTTAGTGTTGTGGTCTTAATTGATGATAT
Organism: Thuja plicata; assembly: GCA_018584345.1. NCBI lineage: Eukaryota > Viridiplantae > Streptophyta > Pinopsida > Cupressales > Cupressaceae > Thuja > Thuja plicata. The sequence goes on along the minus strand of MU228461.1, from coordinate 393,701 downwards.
GTCTTACATTAGATATGCAAAAACTCTAGGTTCATCATGATATTCACTGTTTAATTATTTCTTTAATAATAGTGATGAGCCCATGCTTATTTCAAACCCTTGGACCTATGGGTTAGCCAGGTTGATTGTTCTCGATGCCATTGTGGATGTCGATTTCATTTTAGAATTGGCTAGTAGATATTATCCCCTAACCAAAACCATTAAGAGTGATGATGGAAAGCCCCTACTCACCTTGGACCAGAATACTTTCATGAAAGCCTTCAATGTATACTACCCCATGGCTACTAAAATAAATTCAAAGAGCCTAGAGAATAGATACATTAGAGAATCTCACATTGCTACTAAGGAGATCAGGGATCATCATGTCCCTAAGAAAATGAAAACTTATATCGCCCCCATACCAGGAGAAACCCCATATTTCTACAAAGATATTAATTTATTCATCAAGTACATATCATATGCACTATGTAAAGTGCTTGGAAAAGATGTCGGGGCATAAAGGATCACCTAAGACATTTTGATGATGGTACTGGATATGCAGAGCTTCAATACCACTTCTAACTATGATTATATCTAGTATATTATAGACCACATGCATCAAGTGTTTGTATACATACATAGTAAGAAGGATCACCCAAGATTTATGCATTATTCAATCCTCATGCATTTGATCCTGTACTACAATTTCCTAGTTATGAATTTCCATTTTCTACAGCCACAAAGGTTTCACCATAAACAACCTAACCCTGTTCAGTTTTGGCTCAGAGTATGGAATTATACATCTAGAGAGAAAGAGTTTTGTGCTTTTGAAAATTAGATAATCTATCCACTTCTTAAGTGCCTAAGTGTTCATAAACCTAGATTGCCTATTAAGGTAATTCAACTATTTCTCCCTTGCCAATATCTTGATAAATGGAAAGGAGACCATAATTGGTTGGATTTCTATTATGAGAATAATTTCATAATAATGAGGGTCTACGATTTCTCTTACCCACACATCTTTCCATTCCATGTACCACCAAGGATAGTTGCAATGGAGTTCATCAGGAATCTTATTTTGATAGAAAAAGAGCACTTAGCATCACATAGGAAGGGTACATTTACCCCTAGGAAATTCAGGATTTACTATTTTAGTATTGGAAAAGGAGCTTTGGACCTAGTAAATGCCTGGATGAATCTTTACATGATGAATGTTACCCTACAAAGATTATCAAGCAGTTGCATTAGAGCATGCATCTGATGGAGATGATATCATTGACCTAACAAAGGTCCCAGAGAAGGAAGGGAAAAATGAGCCCCCACCAAAGAAATAAAAAATAGAAATAGGGGAACCTTCTAGAAAAAGGAAGACAGACAGAGTTGGAGCTCTGATAACTAGAAATAGGCCCTATGATCATTTATTGAGAAAACAAATCATGGCAGGGAAAAAATAGAGAAGGATACAGAAGAAGAGGAAGAATTACCTCTTAGGTCATGTACAAATGAGAGGTTGATACATAAAGAGGAATTCCTCAAGGATGAAAAATTCATAAAGACAAGAGAATTCAAGGATTTCCTCATATGGAATTAACAACAACAAATTTGAAGATAGTTGCAATTGGCAGGTGGTGATCCTGTCACTCAGGAAGCCTTACAAACATTGCAGGATTATGATCCTAAATCTAAGGAAATAACACCAGAATAGGCAAGACAACTGGTCAAGGCCAGTGGGATGTTATTTGTGGAAGGATGGGATTTGTCCTCAACATTTATAAAAGACCAAATAAGAAGATAACCTGATGTTAAATTATCATCAGAGACTCAGGTTGGGGATATGGTCAGAGGGTTTGGTTATAACCCTAAATATCAGGTACTTGTAATGTGGAGCTTAGCTCCTAAAGATAAAAATCCATCCCTTTGGAATATTCAAGAGAAAATGGAGGGTAATAAGATCATATGGACCCTCCAAAATATAGGGGATTTGGAGATATCCCAAGTATTGACTCACTTTGATCAGCTCAATGAGGCAAAGACAACCCAATTATTAGAGAAATTGTAGAAACTCACTAGTGATATTTCTAAATATGGGGAGATAGCATTGGTAAAAATCAAAGAAAAAGAGAAACTCATAGATGAGTTAACCAAGAAATTACTATAAATAATAGAACCTGCCCTTGTTGAGCCAAAAGAAGTAATAGATGTTGAAATCCAAATAGAAGATATAGGGGAGATACCTATTAGAATAGAGCAAGAAGTTATAGAGCATAATAATGTTGTTTTGGAAGCTTTGAATTCAATTTTTCAACTTATAATTCACACGATCAAAGATAATATTGATGTGGCATATGGGGCTTACGACAGGTTTCCAAGCCTACAAGCAGAGGTAGCTAGTTTTTGGACAATTTTGAATCCTTATTATGCAACATGGTCTAGAAGAACATCACTTTTTGAGAGGTTGGCATTTGTACAACCATTAAGGTCAGATCTTCCAGAAATAGTAACCATGGTTGGTACAGAAATAGAGTAGATTGGGGTTACTTTTTCTTTCTTCAAAGGAAAATCCAATCAAATTGATGCAAAGTTGAAGATGTTTGGGGTAACTTATAATAGGTTTGTACCCCATATTAGAATTAAGGATGATCAAATCAAGCCATTAGTCTATGGGGATCAGAATTTGATAGTGTGCTCCCTAATAAAGACATTTATGTATTTGATCAGGGAGAATTAGATATGGAGAGGTACAACAAACTTCTAGATGAGGCAATAAAGGTAGAAACTGACTACAATAAGTTCATCACAAATGTTAAAATCATAACAGATGCTAGCTGGGAAAGGAAAAAGGCTCAACTAGAAAGTATTTAGAATTTTGAGTGCCCTAAAGAGGAAGATGTGACTGCATGGGATATCATGACAAAGCCCAAGAAAAAGAATTTTTTCAAAGTTGACTTGGATGTCATGGATGAAGAATAAAAGGGACACATGGCACCTGATCTATGAGCATAGGGAGGTTAGTAATTTTGAAGAGATTAGTGTAGGTTAGCCTGTATTGGTGGTCACTAAATCTTGTCACAACTATCAGATACTATCATGAATACATGCAGACAAAGGTGTCGACATCCACAAAAGGAAAAAGTGCAAATCAGATCTTATTGTTTAGTTTTGTCCTCCCACCACTTGGAGTTTTCTTATCTTTTGTCTCTTTCTTTGTTTTTAGGGTTAGGTCTCCAAATCATTTGAAGCTTGTTGCATCCTTGTCTTAAGGATTCCAAGATGATTTAAGACTATAAATATTTAATTGTAACTATTTTGAAGAGAGAGTTGGAAATTTTAATAGAATTACAAGGCAGACTAAAATTATGTCTGGACCCTGTACTATTTTGTCTATCTATATGTATTTGAAACTTTAAGTCATCAATATAAATATTTTGCAATCTCTTTTCTGCATCTAAATTGTCTCTTTGTATTTTTGTTATAGTGCTTGTGTGTTTATTTGTAAGGCATTTAAGCACACTGATTACAAGGTGATTGTGCAGTTACTTGTAAGTTCCTTTAAGGAAAGATTAAAATTGTTTCAAGTAACCACAGGGAACATAACATTAGTTTGAGGGTTGGATGATAAATTTGTAGGGAGAGGATAGTTTATAAGGTATTCTATCTTTGTTGCAAGTATTTTATTGATTACCTTACTATAGATTTATACAAGATATTGACTCATATCCCAAGGATTAGGCACTGGTTTTATGTTTTGCTAAGTAATTGATGTACAATCCAATATTTTCAAATTACTTAATTGTAAATACTACAAAAAAATTAATTTCATTCAAGTGATTGTATTCATAGGATACACTTTAGTTTATTGATTCTTTGAAGAGAGGATCATTAGGTTGCCCCTCCAAAAATCAAAAGGAAGAAGGATGAAATTCCTTATCTCATTAGTTCATGTTATCAAGACCATAGCCTGGCTTATAGTACTTTTTTTAAAATTAATCATTACAATCTCCAAGATATTTTATAAGTTGTTCCAATGAGGTCAGAAGTAACAAACTAGTGAATGAACTAGTCCACTAATTATATTGACTGAAGAATCAATAATTTGATATAGGTAATACCTGCCTAAGTCCATGGTGCTCAAAAAAGAAGGAGGTGATAATAGGTATCCCCATTATTATCAAAAACCTCATCAATTAGCCTTTCTCATACATAAAAAGGTGTTTGCATTCAAGTATATAAGTATACTATCATTTTAGGGTTGTGTTGCAAGAAATAGTGCTAACAGATTGGTGACTCCACTGGGGAATAGTCATAATCAATCATATTTAAATTCATCCTAGAATCTCTGGTGCATCAAATTTTTAAATCTTTCAATCCAGTCTCAATTTTTCCCATCCGAGTCACCTAACAAATTGGCGAATCTGCTGGGGATTAGAGATTGTAAAGTCTTGGTAATAGTATTCATAATCTCTAATTTTTTAGAAGACGGTATATTTACAATTGTAGTTTCCAAGGTCATTTTTATAGTATTCATTCATCCCAAACAATTGTTGGGTGGTGACTCTAAAGTTAAAACATTTTTATCAGTAACAAGTTAAGTAAACATCTTTAAGAATGAATACTAGGTCAAGAATGATAAATAATCTAGAAATTTCATTGGATGGTGGGATTCCCACTACTTCAAAAGCTAAGATTTCTTGGAGGTAGAAGAAAAATCAAGCAAGTATCAATGATTCTCCTCCAAGAAGTGAAGAGAATAGCACTAGAAGGAAACTTAATAACCAGTCTAGTCAAGAAGAAAGTGCCTCAGAGTATTTAGAATCCCAAGCCCCAAGTTTTGGAATAAACACCTATATGATTACCAACAATTCTAGTGAGAGAGAAGGCACAAATACAATCAGTTCAAATTCTAAGGAATTTCCTTCTAATGAGCTTGTTGAGGAAGAAAGACTCATAATGAAACATCTTGCCCTTATTCAACATATGAAAAGGGAAAAGGAACTTAGAAAGAAAAAATAGGAGCATAAGGATGTTGATAGAATTAAAAGAAGATCCTTAAGGCATCAAACTATAAGGAATACTGAAAGGTCTTAAAAGGACCATGAAATACCCACTACTCACAAAGCTTCTAGCTCACAAAATGTTAAGGACAAAGGTAAACAAAAGATGACTAAAGGCAAAATTGAAAAGCCAAAAGTTCAAAAGGCCTTAATAGAAAAAATGTCCAAATTGGATTTTGATCTTGAAAGACTAAGGATATAAAAGGAAACCATGGAAAAAATGCTAGAAAAGGCTGAGGTGGAAGCTAAAACAATAGAAATGAAAAATAAAATAGATTTTTTGCAATATTTCAAATGTTCTTATGCTGGAACTGAGAACACAACATCTTCCAAAACAAAAGCTACTACTGTCAAGGAGATAGATAAATTCCAAAGGAAACCATTGCATTCTGAAAGGTATAAGCAATTTAATTTCACTGGCATTCTTGGGTACCCAAATACATTTCCAGAAGATGTGGGTGATGTAGGAGAAAAGCTCCCAAAATTTGCAGGTAATAATGTCATCTCTTGTGAAGTGCATTTAAGAAAATTTATTAATTTTGTTGATGATTTGAATATCATTCATGAAGATGTGTTGATGAAGATTTTTGTTCAGTCTCTAGTAGAGGATTCTAGGGAATGGTTTAGAAGTCTTTCTAATGGCTCTGTTGCTTCCATGGATGAATTAATTGAGTTATTTAAAGATCAATATGGTGATAAGACAAATAAAGGGCTCTTACTAAATGAGTTCAATAATATCAAAAAGAACCATAATGAAGAGGTCACTAAGTTCAATACCAGATTCCAAAGTGCTATGCACAAACTATTTCAGAAAATAAGGTTGGATGAAGAGGTATGTCTAGCAACCTATTTAAATGCTTTTGATTTTAAAATGGGTTCTATTCTTAGGGATAAAAACCCTAGAACCCTCACTGATGCTTACAAGGTACTAGTAAATATTGAAATGAACAGAAGGGTATCTGGTAAATTGAATAGGAGAGATGATTCAAGGTTTAGTAGGAATAACCTAAAGGAACGAGAATATAAAGAGTATAGGGCACCTCAAAATAATAGGCCTTCCTATAATAACACTTATAATCCTCATAATAGAATGCAAAATCATCCTTATGGAACTTAGTTTAAGGATGGGAAGCCTATTGCTCCACCTAGAAAAGAAAAACCTGATAATAAAACTCCAGACCCTTTGCATAAAAATGTAGTCCATTTGTGCAATGATGATTTCTGGTGTGAGGCTTGTGAAGCCCCACATAATCCTGATTTTTGTATTGTTTCCTTAGATTTGAAAGAAAATGAGGAATAAGGGAATGATGAAAGTGAACAATGTGACTATAATATGAAAAGTACTTATTCATGTCATGATGTAGACTCAGATAATGAAATTGAAAATCATGATATGTATAATTCACAAGGAAATGTAGAATTCAATCATCAGTAAGTTTTATGAGACAGTGAAATAGAAGAAAAAAATGACCATGTAAGGCATTATTCACAAAATAATCAAGACATTCCATTGGTTAGAAAAGCTTCAGATGAAGAAAAAGCAAGAATTACTGTAGATCTGGTGAACAAAGAAAGAGGCAATTATCACCTAAGAAATAGAGTAGTTGGTGGTACTGGTAGTCAACCATCTAGTGTATTTATAAAAGAAAATAAAATAGACACCAAATATGTACAAAAGAAAGATGGACCTAGGGAAAATACAAACAAACCTAAGGTCAAGATTGTAACTAAAGCCATAGAGCCTATTATTGTACAAGAAGGAAAAGAAAAGGTACAAGAAACAAGTACTTCTTCTCTTAAGGTAGAAAACAAAAAATCTAAGAAAGAAGAACCAACTCTGAACATACAGATTGAGGAAAAAAAATTATTGTTGAAAAACCAAAGTCCTCAGATGTAAAGTATACTCCAGTAGACATGGGACATTGTTTATCTCAAATGACTGTAAAAGTGCCATTTTTAGAAATGATGAGAATCAGTGAACATAAAGAAAAGGTTCTATCATTGTTGAACAATGTGCCTACAATAAAAGTTTAAAATCTAAAAAATGTTGATAAAAAACCAAGTAACAAAGGGAAGGAAGTTGAAGTAATGATTTCTGACATTCCTCAGATTTTCTTATACACAAATACTTCTCCTAAGGTTGTTGACCCATTCTTTCTAACACTGGTAATTAATGGAAGGATGCTTAAGAACTGTATGATTGATTCAGGAGCATCAAACAATGTCATGCCAGTAGAAATTACGAAGTCTATGGGATTACAAGTGGACACTCATCATGGGAGATGTTAAGAAATGGATTCTAGAGAAGTCCCAATTATTGGTACTATTGAAGCCATGCCTTATAAATTAGCAGTATGTACTAATGTGGTTTTAACTATGAATGTTCTTATTGTTGACATACCACCACATTATGGGATGTTACTATCCAGAAAATGGAGTGCTTCAATGGGAGGTAGCATACAATGTGATTTGTCATATGCTACCTTCAACATTGCTGGATATAATGTTAAAGTGTCAAAAGAAGGTAGAACTCATCACATGATTGAATGGTATGAAGAAACTAACATTAATTACTTTATTGATGTGGATATGGAGAAATTCAGAGTACAGAGGATTGATCATCATCTTGAGTTTAAAAAAATTGATCCTTTGGTTAAAGAATTGATTATACAAGGTGATGGTTTGTGGAAAATGTATTTTGATGGGGCTTGCTCAAAAGAAGGATCAGGTGCTAGTGTACTGCTTGTATCTCCATCAGGTACAACTTTCAAATATTCTTTTTTGCTAGCCTTTCAGTGTACAAATAATACAGTAGAGTATGAGGCTTTATCTTTAGGACTATAAATTGCCATTAAACATAGAATAAAATTTTTAAAATTTTATGGTGATTGTGAATTAGTGGTAGCCCAAATAAGATCCAAATATGCAGTAAAAAATGATAGATTAAAGATGTATAAATATGCTATTTGGGATCAGATTGAAATGTTTGATGTCTTTGATATAAGTTGGATAGAAAGGTCTAAGAATATAATGGCAGATTCCTTAACAAATGTTTCTCTGAAAAATGATGATCAGACCTTACATGGGGTATAAATACTTGAAGTTAAGACAAGACTAGTTGTTCCAGATAATATATACAACTGGCAAGTTTTTCAAGATGACCAAGATATTTTGAAATTCATTCAGTGTCTGGACCATTATGAGAATCAGTGCATAGATTGCAATACCTTACTTGATAATAGTAATGGTAAAGACTATGTCTTAGGAAATGAGGTTGTGCAATTGAGTTCCTATTAGATTCCCAGGGGCCTGGTTGAACTTGAAGCACTGTTCAGTAGTCAAAATGATCATTCAACAAATATAAGCAATGCTAAAATTGAGGACTTGGAGGAAATTAACTTAGCATTAGAAACTATCCCTCAAGTTGTTTACATTGGAAAAGGTTTGGATTCCCATATAAGAACAAATTTGATTAAATTATTGACAAAAATAAGCATGCTTTTGCACAGTCATATGAGGATCTAAAGGCTTATAGGGAATACCTTTTCCAACATGAGATCCCACTAAAATCAGAGGTGAAACCTTTTAGGAAAAAAGAGAGGCCTATTAATCCTTTGTTGGCTCCTAAGATGCAACAAGAATTGATGAAGTTAAAAGATGTCAGGATTATCCATCCTATCAGACACTCAACATGGGTTTCAAATTTTGTGCCAGTAAGAAAAAAGAATGGTGACATTAGGTTATGTGTGGATTTCATAAATTTGAATATTGCCTCACTAAAAGATAATTAATCTTTACCCAACATAGAGGCAATGTTACATAAAGTGACTGGTTGTGAGATGATATCAATTGATGGATGGTTTCTCAGGCTACAACCAAGTTTTAGTGAAGGAATCAGAGCAATACAAGACTACATTTACCACTCCTTGGGGAACTTATGTCTATATCAAAATATCATTTGGATTGATAAATGTAGGAGAAACATTTCAGAGGGCCATGGATGTTTCTTTTTAGAAATTTATTGACGTGTTCGTGGTCATTTATCAAGATGATTTAACTGCATACTCTAAGAAAGCTAAGGATCATTATGAACACCTAGGTAAAATTTTCAACAAAGCTTTAGAATATGGTGTTTCATTAAATCCTAAGAAGTGTCACTTTGAAGTTTATGAGGGAAAGTTGCTAGGACACATAGTGTCTAAAGATGGAGTAAGTATAGACCTTGGAAGAACAGAAATAATCCGAAAGGTCATTGCTCCAAAAAACTTAAAGGGAGTTCAATCTTTCTTAGGAAAGATAAATTTTGTCAGAATATTTATAGCAAACTTTGAAGAAATTGTCAAACCTATCATAAAGTTGCTGAAAAAAGATGTAAAATTTAATTGGAATGGAGAAGCTCAAATGACATTTAAGAGAATAAAGAAGGTAGTACATGAGGATCCTATTCTGAAATCACCTGATTATAGTAAGCCATTTTCTCTATTTTCATTTGCATCTTATCACACAATTGGTATTATTTTACTACAAAAAGATGAAGGATTTGAGCATCCAATAGCCTTTTATAGTAAATCTCTCTAGGCTATAGAGCTAAATTATGAAATGATGGAGAAGCTGGCATATGCTCTAGTAAAGGATGTAAAATCTTTTAGACCATATTTGGTCTGTGCCAAGGTATAAGCATATGTCCCTCACTCAGCAGTCAAGGATATATGTACTTAGTTAGAAGTGGTTGGTAAGAGATGTAAGTGGATAAACAGAATTCAGGAATCTAATCTTGAAATCCACAATACAAAGTTAATAAAAGGTCAGGGTTTGGCCAAACTCATGATAGAGAATAACTTGGATTTAGTACAAGTAAATAATATAGAGGCACTTGATCAGACAATTACAAGTATAGAAAGACAACCATTTTATGCTAATATTGTGTACTTTTTAAAGAATGCCAAGTGTCCTAATGCTATGATTGACAATCAAAAGAGAAGTCTCAAATTACAGGCTCAAAAATACACCTTAGTCAAAGGAGATTTATTTTGGAACGACAGAAAATGGTGTATTGTTGCTATGTTTACATCAAAGCCAATCTGAGAAAGTTTTAAGTGAGATGCATGTAGGGGAGTGTGGAGGTCACTTTTCTGCCAAGACCACTGCCCACAAAATTTTAAGGGATGGATACTATTGGCCTTATTTATTTAAAGATACATATGCATATGTCAGAAAATGTGAGCCTTGTCAGAGGTTCTTAAATAAGATCAAATTTTCAAGAGCCCTTTTATTAAACCCAGTAAGTGTTGAAGCCCCTTTTTCCATGTGGGCAATTAATGTTATTAGTGAGTTTGCAGAAAAATACAGTGGAGGACACAGTTGGATATTGGTAGCCACTGATTATTTTACAAACTGGATTGAAGCCATTCCTACAAAAAGGTAACAAGTAAGGTAGTCACTGAATTTCTAATGGAGAATATTCTAACTAGATTTGGTATACCTTCAAAGTCAGTAATGGATAATGCCATGTGTTTTAGATCAGAAGCGATAATAGATTTCTCTAAAAATTATGGGATTATAATATCATATTCATCCCCATATCACCCACAACAAAATGGACAAGTTGAATCTAGTAACAAAAATATACTGAAGATATTGAAAAAGACTCTTGGAAAGAATACGAGAGCATGGCATACCAAACTAAGGTTAGCACTTTGGGCTGATAGAATAAAAGTTAAGGAGGCCACTGATAAGTCACCATTTGAATTGGTATATGGTTTACATTCAAAAATGCCTATAAATAATCTATTACTAGTATATCAGTTCATGCAAGAAGAGTAGTTAGATGTTTTTGACAGCATGCAGAATAGAATGATTCAATTGGAAAATTTGGATGAAACAAGAAGAGATAGACAGAAGAAAAACATTAAATTACAATAGAAGATGAAATATATGTTTGACAAAAGGACTACTAACAAAAAAATCCAAATAGATGACCTAGTTCTTCAGTGGAATGTGAGATCAAAAGATAAAGGAAAACATAAAAAATTTGAATCTTTATGGCTTGGGCCATTTGTTATTTCACAAAGCTTTGGAAAATATTCTTGTTTACCAAAGAAAATGGATGGAGAATATTTTGAGTTGCCAGTGCATGGGCAATTTCTGAAGCCTTACTTCAAATGAAAAACAAATTTTTATGCACAAGTAAGTATGTATTATATTGTATATAATTTCTTTCAGTTGTGTGTTTCCCTTAAGCAATAGTTTAGTCTGCGTCAAATAAGAGGTCTGCAACTAGAGATTCTATGGCTTGTGTCATAAAATTGTGTTTAGCCATCCTCAAAGAGAGCCACTGTTGGTTGTATTTCTTGTTTTGAAGTTTGCCCTGTAAAATTTTGAAGATGTGTGTCATTTGTATGCCCAGAAGCTTGAAATTATATCTGAAATTATTTATATACCTCAGCAAATAATGATTTAGCCTAAATTTCATTGAAAAATGTCAAAAAACCTTAAAATTTTAGGTCATTTTTCATTCAAAGTGCAAAAAGCCCTAAAATGCTTAGTTTGGTTCTTTTTCTACGTTACCTTATTCATAACTTAAGTCTGAGTTTATGTGCATGTGCTTATTTCTTAAGTCACTAAGTCTCATAAGAAAAAATGAATATTCCTTATGATCTGGAGACTTGGAGAAAAGCTTTGGTCACTTAGTATCCTAATAAGATAAAATATGATGAAAAGGTTATGAGACTTGGTGCAAACCCTTGATTTCAAAATAAGATCTTATGGTAGTCACGTTGTCTCTTGATGAAATTAGAGTTAATAATCTTATTTGGAAACTTCAAGATTGCTTAGTCGCGTTATCTCCTGATATAACCTATGGTCATGAGTTAAGTTAATAAATTAAAGTATCTGTGTTGTTGCTAGGTCTCGTGATTGGAAGTGAGTTATGTGAAAGAACTGGAGACTTAGCGATAACTATTGATCAGAGATTTAATCTAGCGGTAGTCGGGAAGTCTCATGATTATAATTTTGGTTTAGAAATTATCATGCAACATGGAGATTCAATGGTTGCTAAGTCTATGGATAAACCAAGGGTTAGAAGTCAGATTAGAAATAGTGTTGTCACCAAGTCTCAGGATAAAAGATGAGTTAAGTTAAAGATTAAGAGATTCAGAGATAACTATTGATTTTAGATATGATCTAACAGTAGTCGCATGATCACTTGATAACTTTGAAAAGTCAAAATGTGAGACCTACATTAGACTGTTATAGTTTTACAATTTTGTTCTCATGCTTTTAGTATTTTATTCTTTGACATACTTTGACTATCAGAAAGACTTTTTATATATTTGAGGATCGGTGGAATCTTGTGTTATATATTCAGCACCTGATTTTGTAATCAGGGTACTTTTGAGATGTTTATGTTCTGATTTAGTTTCAGCTTATGTTGATGTCTTATATGGATCTAAATGTATGAATGTAACATGATGAATTTTTGTTTAGGAAACCAATGCTAGGATGTTTCAGTTCTAATGCAATGTGGTTTATATAATTACATATATTGTTGACGTTATGTTATGTTTCATATCATGTTGTTTTGGATCTACTGATGTGTGCATTAAGTGTGCAGGAAGAGTTGACCATGGATCTAAATCGGGGACCCAGTATTGGAACCTATGTAAATACCTGTGTTTTCCAAGGTCCTGTCTATATAAAGAGACATGGACCTTGTTGTTATGTGTTTATTTTGTGAACGTGGTTTTCATGTGTGTTATTAAATTAGTAAATGTTCATGTTATCAAGTCATGTCTAATGTTTTAATTTTATGTGCCAAATTTGGCAAGTGTTGTAATTTAAATATTGACATGGCTAGTAAAGGGGAACCAAGGT
>MU228461.1:357871-370210 GCA_018584345.1 Thuja plicata | reverse complement strand
TTATTTCAAGGTATCAGAACCAAATTTAATCAAAATACTCTTGTTACTAAGAACAAACAAACTGAACTCAGTAAGGACCTATGTCAGCAGGACAGTGTCCATTTTAGTGATTCCTTGGAGAGTGAATTATTAGGTTATCCCTCCTACTATAAAAGGAAGAAGGATGAAAATCCTTATATCATTGGTTTTTTCTATATTCAAGACTATTGTTTGTATGGTTAAATCTTGTATCTGGTTATGCTTGGTCATTTGCAAGGTGATTTGTCAGTTGGCTCAACAAAAGTACATAGCAAATCAGTGTCCACATTAATACATACTATGTAAATAGCAATCATAAAAGGTAAAACCTGCCTGAGTATATAAGGAGCTCAAAAAAAAAGAAGGACCTTATCCAGTCCTTAGAAATTAGGCTTTTCTTGTCTCTGAATCAGTATCAGAAAGCATAGTATTCAAGTAGTCATTTCAAGCACTGTGATTCATACAAGAAAAATCCCTAACAAATTGGTGACTCTACTGGGGAAAAAGCGATTGTAAAATCTTGAAGAACTATTCAGAAATCTCTGGTGTTAAGGTTTAAAGTTTTATGAAATCCTGATTGTTGTTGTCATATTAGCCCTTGATAGTTATTCATTCATCCCAATTTATTGGGTGGCGACTCTAAAAGGAAAATCTCTGAGATTAGTGCAAAGTTGACAAATGTCTTACAGAATGAATACTAGGTCAAAAGTAAGAACTAACCTAGAAAGGGTATTATATGAAGGAATCCCATCGACTTCAAGAGTTGGGGCCTCTTGGAGGAAAAAGAGAAATCAAGTAGATATGGATGAAACTCCTGTAAAAGGTCAAGAAACAAATATCATGAATGATAGGGATACTATTCAGCACTCTCATGATGGAAATACTTCAGACTATGAGGAGGCTGCTGAAAAGGTATTAGATACACCCACACTCACTTCTACTTCAAATGAGAAAGAAGAAATTACTACACCTAGTTCAGATTCAGAAGATGCCCCTTCTGATATGCTGGCCAATGAAGAGAGGTTTATTTTGAAGCAGCTTGCCCTAGTTCAACAAATGAAAAAGGAAAGAGAAATAAGAAAGCAAAGAAATGATCATAAGGCTCTTGATAACAATAGGAAAAGACTCCCTAAACACCAAACTATGAAAGAAACAGAGAAGTCTTAGAAAAACAAAGAAATACCATTCACTCATAAAGCTTCTATCGTACAAATAAATAAGGGTAAACAGAAGATGGGGGAACATAGAGATCAAGAACCTAAATCTCAGAAGCCTATGGTTGAACAAATGTCCAAATTAGAAATTGATTTAGAGAAACTGAGAATTGAAAAAGAAACTATGGAAAAAATGTTGGAAAAATCCCAAATGGAAGCTGCTACAATTGAAATGAAAAATAAGATTGATTTTTTACGATCTTCAAAGTATTCTTTTTCTGGACCAGAGAATAATACATCTTATAGAGGAAAAGCTACTATGGTTAAAGAAGATGATAATTTTCAAAGGAAACCACTACATAATGAGAGGTAAAAACAATTTGATTTTTTTGGTATCCCTGGATACCCTAATGCTTTTCCTAAAGATGTGGGTGACATAGGAGAAAAGCTCCCTAAGTTTGCTGGCAATAATGTGATTTCTTGTGAGACACACTTAAGAAAATTCATTGACTTTTTTGATAACTTGAATATCACCCATGAAGATGTACTAATGAAACTATTTGTTCAGTCCCTTGTTGAGGATGCAAGAGAATGGTTTAGAAGCCTTGCTAATGGCTCTGTTGTTTCTATGGATGAGTTGATTGAGTTGTTTAAAGATCAGTATGGAGATAAAACAAATAAGGGTTTTTTATTGAATGAGTTCAATAATATCAAGAAAAATTACAATGAAGAGGTTACAGAGTTTAACACAAGATTTCAAAGGGCTATGCATAAACTCTTTCAGAAGATAAAGCTAAATGAGGAAGTATGTCTAGAAACTTATTTAAATGCCTTTGATTCCAAGATGGGGTATGCTATGAGAGATAAAAACCCTAGAACACTCACTGATGCTTACAAAATAGAAGTCAATATTGAAATGAATAGAAGTGTGTCTGGTAAGTTGAATAGGAGAGATGATCCCAGGTTTAGTAAGAGCAATATGAAAGAACCAGAGTACAAAGAATATAGAGCTCCTCAAAACAATAAATCTCTTTACAATAATAATTAAAATCCTCAGAATAGAATGAAAAATCATCCATATGGTACTCAGTTCAAAGATGGAAAGACTGTCATTGCACCTAAAAGGGAAAGAACAAATAAAAAAACTCCAGACCCCCTTCATAGAAGTTCAGTCCATTTCTGCAATGACGAGACTTGGTGTGAAGCTTGTGAGGCTCCTCATAATCCTAATTTTTTTGTCATTTCCTTGGATCTAAAAGAAAATGAGGAACAAGAAAATGATGAAGGGGAATAGTGTGATCATAGTATGACTAACACTTATTCATGCCATGATATTGATTCAAACAGTGAAGAGGAAAATCATGATTCCTATGTTTCACAAAGGAGGGTTGAAAATCACTACCAACAGATCTTATCTGATAGTGAATTTGATGAAACTGATGATAGTATTAGATGTTGTGCTCAAGATGGACAAGATGTTCCACTCATAAGAAAATCTTCAGATGAAGAGAAGGCTAGAATTACTGCTGAGTTAGTGAACAAAGCTAGAAGCAATTACCATTTAAGGAACAGGGTGGTAGGAGGAACTGGTAGCCAGCCCTCAGGTGTTTTCATAAAGGAAAATAAACCAGACACTAAATATGTTCAGAAAAAAGATGAACCTAGAGATAATGTAAATAAGCACAGGGTCAAGATCATCACAAAAGTTGTAGTGCCAAATGATATACAAGATGAAAAGAGTCAAGAAAAAATTGTCCCTCTTCAAAAAATAGACAATAAAAGGTTGAAAGAACCATTTCAAAAGAAACATAGTGAAGATAACGAAGTTCTCATTGATAAGTCAAAACATGCTGACATTTGTTATACTCCAATAGACATGGGTCAATGTTTGTCTCAAATGACAGTTAAGGTACCATTTCTGGAAATGATGAGGATCAAGGAACATAAGGAAAAGGTGATGTCATTGTTAAACAGTGTACCTATAATAAAAGTCCAAAACCCAGTATATGTATCTGAGAGACCACCTTTCAGGGGAAATGAGGATGAGATGTTGACATCTAAGATACCTCAAATATTCTTAAATGCTACTTCTTCTCCAAAGGTTGTGGACCCATTTTTCCTTTCATTGATAATAAATGATAAAATGCTCAAGAATTATATGATTGATTCAGGAGCCTCAAATACAGTTATGCCAGTTGAAATCATGAAGGCAATGGGCCTACAAGTTGATACAACTTATGGGAGATGTAGAGCTATGGATTCCAGAGAAGTCCCTGTAATTGGTACCATTGAGGCCATGCCCTATAGACTGGCACTTTGCCCTGATATAGTGATGACAATGAATGTTCTTGTGGTTGATATACCACCTCATTATGGTATGTTATTATCGAGAAAATGGAGTGCTTCAATGGGAGGAAGTATACAAAATGATTTGTCATATGCTACTTTCAATATTGCTGGAGAGAATGTCAGTGTTTTGAGAGAAAGCCAAACTTCCCACATGATAGAAAAATATGAGGATACTCATATTAATTGTTGCATTGACATAGACATGGAAATTTTCAAAATGCAACAGGATGAGCACAAAGATCAAGGAGCTGATTTTTTAAGTATGGAATTAATCTCACAAGAAGATGGGATATGGAAAATGTACTTTGATGGTGCTTTCTCTAAAGAAGGATCAGGGGTAGGAGTATTATTGATATCCCCATCAGGTACAACTTTTAAATACTCATTTCTGCTGGCTTTTTAGTGTAATAACAATACTGCAGAGTATGAGGCCCTTTTTTTAGGACTTGAAATTGCTATCAAACATGGTATACAATGTTTAAAGGTTTATGGTGACTCTGAGTTAGTGGTAGCACAAGTCAGATCCATATATGCTGTAAAAAATGACAGATTGAAAATGTACAAACATGCTATTTGGGATCAACTTGAGATGTTTGATTCTTTTAATATAACCTGGTTGGAAAGGTCAAGAATATTATGGCTGATTTTTTAGCAAATGTTGCTTTGAAAAATGATGATTTGACCTTACATGGAGTATCAATACTTGAAGTTAAGACAAGACCAGTTATCCTAGATAACATATATAACTGGCAAGTGTTCCAAGATGATCAAGATATTCTAAGGTTCATGCAATGTTTGGATCAGTATGAAAACCATAGCATAGATTGCAGTTCCTTATTAGAATCAGATGATGGAAAGGAATACATCTTTGGGAATGAAGTTGTTCAATTAAGTTCTAATCAGATTCCTAGGGGTTTGGTTGAACTTGAAGCATTGTTTGTTAGCCAACAAAATGATTCAGCAAAGATAAGTAATGCCAATGTTGAGGATTTGGAATAAATAAATTTAAGATCAAAAAATAGTCTGCAGATAGTTTATATAGGAAAAGGTCTAGACTCTCATGTGAGGATAAACCTGATCAAGTTACTGAGAAAATACAAACATGTTTTTTCTTGGTCATATGAGGACTTGAAGGCATATAGAGAGGACCTTTTTCAACATGAAATTCCTTTGAAATCAGATGTAAAGCCATTTAGACAGAAACAAAGGCCCATTAACCCCTTGTTGGCTCCTAAAATGCAACAGGAATTGATGAAACTCAAGGATGCTGGGATAATCCAACCTATTAGACATTCAACATGGGTATCAAATCTAGTGCCAGTTAGAAAGAAGAATGGTGACATCAGGTTATGTGTTGATTTCAGAAATCTCAATATTGCCTCGTTAAAAGATAATTATTCACTACCTAATATGGAAGCAATGTTGCATAAGGTGACTGGTTGTGAATTGTTGTCAATGATGGATGGTTTTTCAGGTTACAACCAGGTTCTAGTCAAAGAGTCAGAGCAATATAAGACTGCATTTACTACTCCTTGGGGAAAATATGTTTATATCAGATTGCCTTTTGGTTTGATAAATTCAGGTGCAACTTTTCAGAGAGCCATGGACGTTGCTTTTAAAGAGTTTATTGATTTATTCATGGTTGTTTACCAAGATGACTTAACTGCATATTCTAAGAGGGTTAATGATCATTGTGATCATTTGGGTAGGGTTTTTAATAAAGCATTAGAATATGGTGTCTCATTAAACCCTAAGAAATGCCATTTTGCAGTTAAAGAGGGAAAGTTGCTAGGACATATAGTGTTTAGAGAAGGGGTAAGAATAGATCCTGAGAGGGTAGAAGCAATTCAGAAGGTAATTGCCCCAAAAATCTTGAAAAGTGTACAATCTTTTTTAGGAAAGATTAATTTTGTCAGGAGATTTGTAGCTAATTTTGCTGAAATTGTGAAGCCCATTGTGAAATTACTAAAAAGGGATACTAAGTTTGTTTGGGATGATGAGGCCCAACAAGATTTTGAAAGGGTAAAGAAGGCACTGCAGGAAACTCTAGTATTGAAATCTCCAGATTACACTAAACCTTTCTCCTTGTTTTCATTTGCATCATTTCATACGATTACTGCAATTTTTCTTCAGAAAGATGAGAAAGGATTTGAACATCCCATAGCCTTTTATAGTAAATCCTTGCAAGCTGCAGAACTTAACTATGAAATAATGGAAAAACAAGCATATGCATTGGGAAAGGCTATGAAGTCTTTTAGGCCCTACTTGGTGTGTGCCAAGGTGCAGGCCTATGATCCACATTCAACAGTGAAAGATATTCTCACACAGTCAGAGGTCACTGGTAAGAGATGCAAATGGATTACAAGAATTCAAGAGTTCAATCTGGAAATCAATATCACCAAGTTGGTAAGAGGTCAAGGCTTGGCCAAACTTATGACAGAGGAGAACCTGGATTTAGTGCAATCAAATCAGACAGAAGCAAATGACCAATCCATTACCAATATAGAGAGGCAACCATATTACACTGATATTGTTTTCTTCCTCAAAAATGCTAAGTGTCCTGATTATTTGTCTGATAATCAAAAGAGAAGTTTGAAATTGCAAGCTCAAAGATATGCTTTAATTCAAGGAGATTTATTTTGGAAAGATAAGAATAGTGTACTATTACTATGCCTTGACAAATATCAAGCTGAGAAAGTTCTAATTGACATGCATGAAGGACAATGTGGAGGTCACTTTTCTGCTAAGACCACTACCCATAAAATTTTGAGGGCAGGATATTATTGGCCTACTCTATTCAAAGATACTTATACACATGTTAGGAAATGTGAACCATGTCAGAGGTTCTTCGATAAATTGAAATTTGCAGGTGCTTTGTTGCTCAACCTGGTGAGTACTGAGGCTCCTTTTGTTGTATGGGGCATTGATTTTATTGGTGAATTTCAAGAAAAGTCTAGTGCAGGGCACAGTTGGATCTTAGTTGCCACAGATTATTTTACTAAATGGATTGAGGCTATCCCTACAAGGAAAGAAACTAGTAAGGTGGTTACTAAAATTCTATTAGAAAATATTTTGACCATATTTGGAGTGCCTAATAAATTAATAATGGACAATGCTATGAGTTTTAGATCAGAAGAAATGACAAGTTTCTGTGAAAAGTATGGGATTACAATATCATATTCATCCCCATATCACCCACAGGCCAATGGACAAGCTGAGTCTAGCAATAAAAGCATATTGAAAATATTGAAGAGGACTCTGGAATAAAACAAAAGGACATGGCATACAAAATTGAGATTAGCTCTTTGGGCTGATAGGATAACACTTAAGAAGGCAACTGGTCAGTCACCTTTTGAGTTGGTATATGGTTTACAAGCGAGATTGTCTATTAACAATTTATTGCCCGTTTGCCAATTCATACAAGAGGAAAATTTAGATGTCTCTGACAGTATGCAAAACATAATGATCCAGCTGATGGAATTAGATGAAATGAGGAGAAATAGTTAGAAAGAAAATGTGAAGCTACAGCAAAAAATGAAATATCTTTTTGACAGGAGGGCTACTGAGAGAAAGTTCCAAATTGATGATTTAGTTCTCCAATGGAATGCAAGGGCAGAGGATAAAGGAAAGCATAAGAAGTTTGAGTCTTTATGGCTAGGACCGTTCATTATTGCAGAAAAATTTGGCAATGACTCATACTTGTTGAAGAATATGGAAGGAGATCTCTTTGAGTTGCCTATGCATGGGCAGTTTTTGAAGCCTTTCTTTCAGTAAAAGTTCAAAGTGCACAAGTAAGTATGTATTATATGTTCCTTTCCTTGTCCCTTGTTTGTAAGTTCTGTACATATTTCCCTTTCTATTTTAGGGTTTTGCTCCGTTGAAAGGTGGTCTGCAACCAGAGATTCTGTGGTTCTTTGTCATAAACTTTATTTATCCAATCCTCATTAGAGCCACTGTTGGTTGTATTTCTTGTTTTGGTAGTTTCCCTGGTTCCCTGTCCTTTTCTCTATGATCTGGTGGTGTCAAATCAGCTATCTCTCATTACTTTTGTCCTTACCTGTGTCAGGTTTTTAGGTTTTCAAGTCTAAACCTAACTCAATTTGCAAAAACCTTGAAAACCTTAGGCTTTCCAAGTGTTAAATGTTAAAAAATAAAACCTACGTCATGGCGCTTTTGTTTTGATGTTACTTTTCTATCCACTTAAGGCATGTGTTTTAAATAAAATTTCCTTGTCGCATTACTCCAAATGAATATTCCATATGTCTTCCCAACTTTGCATTTTCCTTTTGTCACGTGGTCTTGTTCAACTTCAGAATATTCCTTTGGCATTCTGAGACTTAGCGATTTCTTCATGTCGGGTAGTCACAGGATAACTATGTTATAAAGCTTTATGCAGAAAGGACCCACTGCTTAGTCAGGTGATCATAGGAAATTCTCAATAGTTATGACAATGTCTTCAGACTTCACGATCACCTTATGTCGCTTTATTGCCAAATGAATCCAAAGTTAAAAGTTAAGCTAAGCCTTCAGTCACGAGGTCTCGAGATGGAACAGTGGTTAAGAGATTTTGACCGAGACTCAGTGACTGACCGTTTGAGGTTTGCAGTAAAGTGTAGTTGGGATGTCACCAGAACAAGATGATGACTTAGTTCTCCATTATGCAGTAAGTGAACAAATGATTGTGTGACATGTGTCATAAGGTGAGTAGCTGTTAAAGAATTATCACATTGTCGCCAGAAATAGAAAATGAACTCAGCGATAATGAGACTAAGTGCTTTCCCTTCAGTCATGGTGTCTGAGAATGATTTAAGGGTATGCATGAACATTTGGCGATTAAGTGACGGCCATAGGATATAAAGATCAGAGGATCTAACGGTGGTAGCAGAGTCTGAGAAGAAAAGTTCCCAAAGGGAAAAGTCCTCCCGACTTGGCGATTAAGGTATGTCGCACAGTCGTCAGAAGTGGAAAAAGGGTGCATCTAACCTATTATGGTAAAATTAAACATTCAGGACTTGTATTCCACAATCGGGCGACTAGGTGTGGTCGCATAGTCTTGTCATAAAATAGAAACACTCAGCGACTAGGAGATAACCGTAAGAAGTTAAGAGCAATGGTTAGTCACAAGGTCTCAGAAAGAATAATGAGTTAGTCTTAACTTTGCGCGACTATGATTTCAGTTGGGTCATGTGATCGCTAGATCGTGACTTGGGTCAACCAAAGGTAAGAAAATGCATTGTCACTATGTCTCAAGATAAACCATGGGTTAGTGATAGAGGCCCGTGACAAAGAGACTTTATGCAGTCGCGCAGTCGCCTGATCCCAAAATCTAAAAAATGGTGGCAATTTTTTGATATGACAGTATGAACCTCTTGGTAACCAATCACAGGCTTGCATTTTGATTACTGTGCAAAAAGAGTAGCTGAGATGTAAGACAGTTAACAAATCACAGTGTGACATGTCATCTCTTTTAAATGTTGTATGATTGTTCTGAGGATTTACTTTTCAAAATTTGATTTTATGTCAAGCTCAGGAACTACGGCTAGTTTTTTTCAAGTTCACAACATGTAGAATTAATGACAGAACTGATGTTTCCAAATTATGAGATGCGTACTCTGAATGATAGCTATAAGGAGTTGATGGTGCATTCATTTGCATTCACCGTGATTTCAATTTTCAAAGCCCAAGTTGTTAAGTTTTCAGAAAAGAAATATTTTTCTCAGTTTGCAGTGTTTCCAAAGTTGATCAAAGAGTTTTAAATTTCAGGAAATTGTGCACAGGACGGTCAGCTGATCTCTAAGATAGATTTGTTTCAATATCAGTGAGTAAGAGATTCATTGTGTTGCAAGTATGAGAAAGGCTATGAGTCTTTCTTCGACAAGTGGAGGAAGTGAAGAGGAAAAGAAAGGAAAGGCAAGTTTTTTTGATGAATTCCTCCGTCTCCTGCCTGGTTCAACACAGAATAAAAAGGCTAATGCTAATGTTCTCCTTGATGAGTACAAGGACATTTGAGATGCTGTGAATCTAGGCATGATAGGTTTCTCCCTTTTCAATTATTTCTATAAAAATTTTGATAAGCCCATCCCAGTATCAAACCCTTGGACCTGTGGTTTGGCTAGGTTACTTGTTCCTGATGTCTTCCTAGATATAAACCTATTCTTAGACCTAGCCAATCACTATGAGGTTTTGACAAAGACCATCAAAAGGGATGATGGCACTTCCCTTTTAATTTTGAATAGGAATTCATTCATGCAGGCTTTTGGCTTATTTAGCACCATGTCCACTAAAATTTACATGACAAAGCAGGAGAAGAGGTATAGTTTGAAGCCTAGTATTGCTAAAGGCTTATTGCAGAAACACATGTTGAAAGAACTGAAAAAGTACTTAGATCCTATGGCCAAGCCAAATCCATACTATTATAAGGATCTACACTTCTACATTAAGTATATCTCTTATGCTCTGTGTAGAGTGCTAGCAAGAGATGGAGATGCAGAAAAAATCAATGCTGGCATCCTGATGATGGTGCTAGACTTACAAGAGGTGCATTCAAGAACCAGTTATGATTACATACAACACATAATTGATGAAATTCATGAGGGTTTCATTGCAACCTAGAAAAGACTAAATAATCCAAAGGAGAAGGAGCCTAAATTTTTGCACTACTCACTCCTTATGCATCTCCTCTTGTACTTCAATTTTTTAATCATGGACATTAGTAATCTAACTCCTCAAAGGTTCTACTAGTCAGCACCAAATCCTATCCAATTTTGGGTGGGCGTTTGGAATTACACTTCTAGGGAGTGTGACTACTGTGTTTTTTGGAATTCGATTGTATATCCAATTATACAGAGTTTGGGAACAAGCAGGACAAGAGTCCCATTGGAGATCATACAATTGCTTAGGCCATATGATTGTACAAATAATTGGCCTGGAAAACACAATTGGGGTGATTTCTTCTTGGAGGAGAATTATACCATTATCAGAGTAAATGGGTGTATTCACCCACCTCATTTACTACCATATCATGTGCCTACAGGAGTGGCTACAATGGAATTCATATGGCAATTATTGTTAATAGATAATGAGCACTTTGCACTGCACAAGAAGGGGACTTTAACCCCTAGGCAATTCAAGATTTTCAACTTTACAATTGGAAAGAATGCCATTGATGCAGTGGGTTAGTGGTTGGAGAAATACAGGATGGGGGCAGCCCCTTATAGATACATTGATCCAGAAGGCTTCATGGTAGGGGTTAGGAAATTATATACACCCATTATCCCCAATACAAATGTCCACTGTGAGTGCATAGAAGAAGATGCAAAAAGGAACATCTTAGATGAAGATGATATCCATACTAGAAGACTGAGAATCCAGGAGTTGCTAAAGATGGATAAGAAAATAAAAAGAAATGGGTTGTCTTTTGGGGGTTTTTACCCTGAACTCCCATATTTTGATAGAATTAAGGCCATGATAGACAACTATTATGTTCTTGTAGAGAAACTGGATACAGTCCTAGAAAAAAAAGGTGCTCGGACACTTGAACACTCAGAATCAGAATATGATAGTGGTAGTGATAGTAATTATGCACGTCCTACTATGTATCCTTCACCACAACAAGCCTTAGAGAAAGAAATGGTCAGGATCCCATAGTTGCAGGGAGCAGAGGGTCACATTGTCGATCTGACAGTTGCTACCCAGCCTGATGATGTAGAGGAGCCTGCTGCAAAGAGGCAGAAATTGGAATTAGGGCAGCCTTCAATGGAGGGACAAAGTAAGAAAAAGGATAAGGCTAAGGCCTTAGTACCTGGCACTAGGTTATATGATCATAACCTAAGAAAAGCAATCAGGGAAGGAAAGAAACAATGACCTGACCTAAAGATGATGTTGAGATGCCACTCAAGGCCTGTGTTGATGAAAGATTGCTTCATCAACAAAAATTTCTAGATGATGATAGCTTTGTTACAACAGAGGAGTTTAAAGACTTCCTAAGATGGCATAAAACAGATCAGCTAAGATCCCAATTGACTGTGGATGGAAAAGAAACAATAATAAATGAAGCCCTAGTGGCTTTACAAAATTATGACCTTGATAATGAGGATATTTCACCTGAGGATGCCAAGAAGATGGTGCTGGGAAGTGGAATGTTATTGGCTGAGGGATGGGATTTAGCATCTGCCTTCATCATAGACCAAATTAGAAAACAACTAGATCTAAAAATGGCTAGTGAGGTCCAAATGGGAGATATGATAAAAGGATTTGGGTATAGCCAAAAATCTCAAGCTTTTGCAATGTGGAGCCTAAGCCCAAAGGACCAGAAGCCCCAATTAGTAAATATTCAAGAAAATATGGTGGAAAATCAAATGGTGTGGTTTGTACAAAATACAAAGGACTTAGAAATCTCCCAAATTATGACACACTGGGCTCACCTAAATGAAGATAAGACTAAACAATTATCTGAGAGATATGGTACTTTGTTGGAAGAAATATGTGCATTGTCTAAGGACAGGGATATCTGCCACATACAATTGTACCAGCGGGATCAGATGATTCAAAAATTTCTGAAAGAGTTGGAGACAAAGCCTAAGGTGGTATATGTACCTGCACAACCACCACCAATGCAAATTAAAGATAAGCCTAAATCAGAGGAGGCTATGGAACAAAAGGTGGATGAAGAAAAGGGAAATGCAATTGCTGTGAAGGCATTGAAAGGCATACTACAACATAGAATTGAGATTCTAAAGGATAAAACTGATGTTGTAGTCAATACATACAATAAGTTTCCAGCTTTGCATACTGAGGTAATGGGGTACCTTGCTATTCT
>MU228461.1:334696-350492 GCA_018584345.1 Thuja plicata | reverse complement strand
TTGGCTTTCTCCTTCAGTGAGGTCTACCACTACCCCTTGTTTCTGGAATGTCTCTTGGAGATACTTCCTCATGTACATCCTGATGTTGGGAAGTTTTCTTGTGTTTGAAGTCTCCTTTTCTTTTCTTTCTTTTTGGGTGTATTTGATTGTAACCCGTTCCAGCTTGGATCCCCAAGCTCGGGGGTGGCCTTGTACAGTCCTAGGTTGGGTGGTGAGCATCCCTGGTTAACTCCCTTTTATCAGGTTTAGCTAGAGGGAGGAGCTTACAAGAATTACCCTTTGGACAGATGTGGACAACTGTAAAATGATCATTTGAAGACCTCATGTCTTAAGTGGATTTTAGGACTTTTGATGGTGGATTTCATTTAAGCCTTGTAACCTTATTGTTAAAAAAAATTTGCAAGTTTGTATGAGAACTTTTAAGAAGGTTTGGAGCCCAATGATGTTTTGAAATCCTAATATCGTTATTGTAGTATGGATAATTCAATGGGAAGTAAATCAATTTTTTTTAAGCTTGGTAAACCCTTATGTAAATTTTAGAGGTTTATATTTTGTAGTAAAATCTTAGTTGTAAATTTATTTCATTATGTTTTCATTTGTGTTCTTGAGGAACTAAGACAATGCATGATTTATACTTAGACGTAATTTAAAAAAAAAAAAAGGTGTTCAAATTAAATTTTATCTCCACCTAGTTCTTAGCAATGAGTTATAGAATGTAATCATGTATTTTTTTTTTTTTTAAATATTATTTAGTGCTCCCTATTTTTAGTTATACAGAAATTTTTTTTCATTTTTTTTTTACTAGTCAAAAAATTATAAACATATTTTTTTATCATTACTATCTTGTATTAAAGCAAATTCTTTATTGCAGTCTTTTTAAATAAATTAATAAATTATAATAATCTAAAGCACAAGGCGCTGTGGAGATTTTTATTTTGTTTAAAAAAAAAAAATTAAAAATTATTGTTAGGCGGGGAGGGCCGAAGCCCTTCCCCAGCCCCTTGTACCAGTGGAGGCCGCGCGGGCGCTACCCCCACCCCACTGTGTACCACAGTGGGTGAGTGGCATCGGCTGTAGCTGGTCGTCCACCACTGTGGGCCGCAGTGGCGTGGTGGGCGCCACTCCGCCGGCTCCCCACCCTCAGCACCGCCTCCCCCACTGTTCTTTCTTCTCCCCCGCGTCGGCAGCCACCGCCGGAACCACCTCCCTCTGTCGCCGGTAAATGCCGCCTCCGCCCTTTGTGTTTTTTGCCGCCGCCCCCTGCATTTCGCTTAGGGTTTTAAACCCTATTTCCTTTTCTTTATATATTATATTCATATGACGTTTTCTTTTCTTTTGTTTTGAAATTTTTTTTTGATTTATATTTGTTAATTTGATTTGATTTTGTTATATAGATATTTTAGATTAGATCTTGGTTTAAATAGTTTTATTTTTATAGACATGTTTATATTATATAATTAGGTTGTCTTTCTCCTATGTGAATTTTTAAATTGGAATTCATATATGTTTTATTTTTAGGATTAAAGATTAAAATTGGAAGATAATACATTAATTTGTTATTATTAGATTTGACCTTTTAAAAGATTTATGCAACTAATTAAATAGGATATTAAAGTGCGTAGGTAGTCTTAAATTTAGTATTTAGATTCGATTATGTTATTTTATTTAGATTTTTGGAATGCTTCGATGGATCAGATGAAATTTTCTTTTAAATAAAAAGGTTCATTTAATATGTTAGTTAAAAATAACGATTAGGATTTTATTTGATAAATGGATAATTATAAGAATTAGAACGTTAATTATCTAATCAGATTTCTCGTTATTTAAAAAAAAAAGGGAAAGAGTAATTATTATAACCTAGATAGTGTCTATTTACTTTGGGGATCATTGCAGACCCCTTACCTTCGCAATTTATCCTGTTAAGGAAATTATCGCACCCTTTGACCAGCATCGTGCCTAGTTGACTTTTGGTCAATTATGGTCAAACCCCTCTCTGATCAACTCTATTTTCACACCAGGTGATCCTTGTACTCACTGGAACCTTAGATTTTGGTTTCTTGCTTTTTGGAGATAGTTGACTTTTTGGTCAACATGGGTTGACTTTTTGGTCAACTACCTTGATTTGCGCATCTATGACTTCTTAGAGCTTAGTAGTCCCTGGTCGTTTCCATTCTCTTATTTTAGAGTTCGGTTGACTTTTGGTCAACTCTAGTTGACTATTGGTCAACTTTGTTGACTCTTGGTCAACTGCCCCGATTTTTGTGCAGATCCAGTTTGGAGCTTTAGACATGCTTTAGAATAGCTGTGAAAGCTATCCCTCTCCTTGAGACCTTTTCTGGTTTCGTTTATCCCTTGCACCGTTTTGCATGCACATGTTACCCTTATGTTTGTTTGGGTATCCTATTTTTTGTGCGTTATTATAAATTTTTGTTCGTGTTTTTTGCCCAACTTTTGGGCATGACACAAAAGGTATCCAGTGATTAAGAGACAAGAGGAAAAATAAGACATGTCCATTTGTCGCTAAGTCTCATGAAAATTAGGGTTTTTATAAGGATTTTGAGACTTAGCAACAACCGTTTGATGCCAAGGAAAGTGAGATCAATCGTAGTCGCGTTGTCTCCAGATGCAAATTATAAAGATGAAATAAATCACGTGATTAAAAGATTAAAATGTTTAGTCACGTTGTCTTCAGATTGAACATGAGTTAAGGAAATGGTCCAATGACATAGAGAAATCACAGTCTCCAAGTCTCTAGATGCAATCCAAAGTTAAGAATAGTTGAGGAAGTGCTTTGTCGCGATGTCTCCATAAGATGAAGGGTTAAGTTAGAAGATTAAGTGACATCGCGCCAACCATTGATCATGATTTTAATCTAACGATAGTCGCTAAGTCTTTTGAAGAAATTGCAGTTGGAAAAAACATCAAGCGACAAGGAGATCACTCAGTCGCTAGGTCGTCAGAATGAAACCAGAGTTAAATAAGGACTTTTCTACAGCGCCATCATGGACAGTTATTGACCAATCAGATTATAGATATTTTTATAGATGGGAAAAGTAGCCATAATATGAATTAATGTAGCCAATCAAATATGATTTTGATGTCTTTTCGAATTTTATAAGGTTTTATATACAAAAATACTCATTAGAAAGTGATTATCTGACAGTTTAAATTCCATGGCTAGATCCAAAAATTGATGTCACAGTGTGTGAAACTAATGGCAGAAATAACTAAATTGTAAGTTTACCAATTTGAAGAGACATCTATATTGAATTATCAGTTATAAGTATACATGTCCATTATCATTTCATTTTTACCAAGCTTCTGATTCTTAGAGAAAAAAGTTCATATAAATTTTAGTGTTTTCTGTAAAAGGTTGAAATTTCCAGCAGTGAGTGATTTAGAAAAGGTGTTTTCTTGATTCAAGTTCAGAATTGCAGATTTCAGAGAAATTCACAGTTGGTGGTGAGGGTTTTCAAGCATTTGTTTCAATATCGGTGATAAGGGTTGAGAACAGAGCAGAAAAGAAAGATAAGTCAAGCACAAAGTATGGCATCCACCAGTGGAAGAAGTGAAGATGTCGATGATGAGTCAAAGGGAAAAAAAAACTATTCAAATGAGTTTCTCACTTTTCTTCCAGGCTCGAGCTGGAATAGAAAGGTTAGTGTTGAGGTCTTAATTGATGATATATCTTACATTAGAGATGAAAAAACACCAGGTTCATCAAGATATTCATTTTTTAATTATTTATTTAATAATAGTGATGAACCCATGCCTATTTGAAACCCTTGGACCTATGGGTTAGCCAGGTTGATTGTTCCTGATGTCTTTATTGATGTAGATTTCATTTTAGCATTGGCCAGTAGATATGATCCCCTGACCAAAACCATTAAGAGGGATGATGGAAATCCCCTACTCAGCTTGGACCAGAATAATTTCATGAAAGCCTTCAATGTATACTACCCCATGGCTACTGAAATAAATCTGAAGAGCCTAGAGAATAGATACACTAGAGAATCTGGCATTTCTACTAAGGAGATTAAGGATTATCATGTCCCTAAGAAAATGAAAACTTATATTGCCCCCATGCCAGGAGAAACCCGATATTTCTACAAATATCTTATTTTCTACATCAAGTACATATCATATGCACTATGCAAAGTGTTGGAAAAGATGTCAGGATAGAAAGGATCACCTCAGACATTTTGATGATGGTAGTGGATATGCAGAGCTTCCATACCACTTCTAATTATGATTACATCTAGTATATCATAGATCAGATGCATTAAGGGTCTGTAGACATACAAAGTAAGAAGGATCACCCAAGATTTATGCATTATTCAATCCTTATGCATTTGATCCTATACTACAATTTCCCAGTTATGAATTGCCAGTTTCTACAGCCACAAAGCTTTCACCATAACAAGCCTAACCCTGTTCAGTTTTGGCTCAGAGTATGGAATTATACATCTATAGAGAAAGAGTTTTATTCTTTCAAAAATTGGACAATTCATCCACTTCTTAAGTGCCTAGGTGTTGATAAACCTAGATTTCCTATTAAGGTAATTCAACTATTGTGGCCTTCCCAATATCTTGATAAATGTCCACGAGACCATAATTGTGGGGATTTCTATTATGAGAATAATTTCACAATGATGAGGGTTTATGGTTTCTCTTACCCTCCACACATATTTCCATTCCATGTACCACCAAGGATAGCTACAATGGAGTTCATCAGGAAGCTTATTTTGAAAGACAAAGAGCACTTAGGATCACACAGGAAGGGTACATTTACCCCTAGGAAATTCAGGATTTATAATTTTACTTTTGGAAAAGGAGCTTTAGACCTAGTAAATGCCTGGATGAATCATTACAGGATGAATGTTTCCCTAGATAGATATGTTGATACAGAGGGTTTCATCCTTAGTGAAAAGAAATTGCTGACAGCAACCATCCCCTACACAAAAGAACATGAACAATGTATGGAGGAAGATTTAATAAGAAACATCTTAGAGGATGAGGAGGTGGACAAAAGAGAAATTAAGATCAATGAACTTATGGACCTGGAGAGGTAGGTGAAAAGAAAGGGAATGAAGTTTGGAGGTTTCTACCCTAATATGCCTTATCTGAAAAGGCTAGATGCAATGATTGAATCTCATACTCTTTTGTGCAATCAATTGGAAAATGCATTAGTGGTTCCTAAGAAAGTTCAACCAGAGCACTCTGAGTTATAGTATGATGATGACAATGATGAGGGATATCCTTCACCTACTGCCTATCCAGATTATCAAGTAGTTGCATTAGAGAAGGCAGTTGAGGTTGAGGATATCATTGACCTAACAGAGGTCCCAGGGAAGTAAGTGACAAATGAGCCCCCACCAAAGAAACAAAAAATAGAAACAAGGGAACCTTCTAGAAAAAGGAAGAAAGACACAGTTGGAGCTTTGATAACTATAAACAAGCCCTATGATCAATTATTGAGAAAACAGATCAGGGTAGGGAAAAAAATAGACAAGGATATAGAAGAAAAGGAAGAATTACCCCTTAGGTCATCTACATATGAGAGGTTGATGCATCAAGAGGGATTCCTCAAGGATGACAACTTCATAAAGACAAGAGAATTCAAGGATTTCCTCATATGGAATAAGCAACAACAAATTGGAAAACAATTACAATTGGCAGGCAGTGATCCTGTCACTCAGGAAGCCTTACAAACATTGCATGATTATGATCCTAAATCTAAGGAAATAACACTAGAATAGGCAAGAAAACTAGTCAAGGCCAGTGGGATATTATTTGTGGAAGGCTGGGATTTGTCCCCAACATTTATAATAGACCAAATAAGAAGACAACCTGATGTTAAATTATCATCAGAGACTCAGGTTGGGGATATGGTCAAAGGGTTTGGATATAAACCTAAATCTCAGGCACTTGTAATGTGGAGCTTAGCTCCTAAAGATCAAAATCCAACCCTTTTGAATATTCAAGAGAAAATGGAGGGTAATAAGATCATATGGACCCTCCAAAATCTAGGCAATTTGGAGATATCCCATGTATTGACTCACTTTGCTCAGTTCAATGAGGCAAAGACAACCGAATTATCAAAGAAATTGTAAAAACTCACTAGTGATACTAGTGATATTGCTAAAGATAGGGAGCTAGCATTGGTAAAAATCAAATAACAAGAGAAACTCATAGATGAGTTAACCAAGCAGTTACTAGAAATAACAGAACCTACCCCTGTTGAGCCAAAAGAAGTAATGGATGTTGAAATCCAAACAGAAGATATAGGGGAGATACCTGCTCGAACAAAGAAAGAAGTCACAGAGCATAATAATGTTGTTTTGGAAGCTTTGACTTCAATTTTGCAACATATAATTGATACCATCAAAGATAAGATTGATGTGGTGTATGGGACTTATGGTAGGTTTCCAGGCCTACTAGCAGAGGTAGATAGTTTTTTGACAATTTTGAATCCTTATTATGCAACTTGGTTTCGAAAAACATCACTTTTTGAGAGGTTGGCATCTATACAACCATTAAGGTCAGATCTGCCAGAAATAGTAACCATGGTTGGTACAAAGATAGAGCAGATTGGGGTTACTTTGTCTTTCTTCAAAGGAAAAGCCAATCAAATTGATGCAAAGTTGAAGATGTTTTGGGTAAGTTATAATAGGTTTGTACCCCCTATTAGAACTGAGGATGATCAAATCAAGCCATTAGGGCTATGGGGATCAAAATTTGATAGTGTGCTCCCTAATAAAGACATGTATGTATCTGATTAGGGAGAATTAGATATGGAGAGGTACAACAAACTTCTAGATGAGGAAATAAAGGCAAAAATAGACTATAATAAGTTTATCACAGATGTTAAAAGCATAATAGATTCTATGTGGGAAAGGCAAAAGGCTCAACTAAAAAGTATTCAGAATTTTGAGTGGCCTAAAGAGGAAGATGTGACTGCATTGGATATCATGAGAAAGCCCAAGAAAAAGGATCCTGTCATAGTTGACTTGGATTTCATGGATGAAGAATGAAAGGGACACATGACACGTGATCTATGAGCATAGAGAGGTTAGTAATCTTGAAGAGATTAGTGTAGGTTAGCCTGTATTGGTGGTCACTAAATCTTTTTATAACTATCATATACTATCATGAATACAAGCAGACAAAGGTGCTGACATCCACAAAAGGACAAAGTGCAAATCATATCTTATTCTTCTATTTTTTCCTCTCACTGCTTGGAGTTTTCTTGTCTTTTGTCTCTTTCTTTGTTTTTAGGGTTAGGTCTCCAAATCATCTGAATCTTGTTGCATCCTTTTCTTAAGGATTCCAAGATGATTTGAGACTATAAATATGTGATTATAACTATTTTGAAGAGAGAGTTGGAAATTTTAATAGAATTACAAGGAAGACTAAAATTGTGTTTGGACCTTGTACTATTTTGTCTATATATATGTATTTGAAGCTTTAAGACATCAATATAAATATTTTGCAATCTCTTTTCTACATCTGAATTGTCTCTTTTCATTTATGTTGTAGTTCTTGTGTGTTTATCTATAAGGCATTTAAGCACACTGATTACAAGGTGATTGTACAGTTACTTGTAAGTTCCTTCAAGGAAGGATTAAAATTATTTCAAGTAACCCTAGAGAACAAAACATTAGTTTGAGGATTGGATGATAAAGTTGTACAGAGAGGATAGTTTATAAGTTATTCTATCTTTGTTGCAAGTCTTTTATTGATTACCTCACTATGGATTTATACAAGATATTGACTTATAGCCCAAGGATTAGGCACTAGTTTTATGTTTTGCTAAGTAAGTGATATACAATCCAATATTTTCAAATTACTTAATCGTAAATACTACAAAACAAATAATTCCATTCAAGTGATTGTATTCATAGGATACAATTTAGTTTACTAATTATTTGACGAGAGGATCATTAGGTTGCCCCTCCTAAAATCAAAAGGAAGAAGGATGAAAGTACTTATCTCATTGGTTCATGTTATCAAGACCATAGGTAGGCTTATAGTACTCTATTTCAAATTAATCATTTCAATCTCCAAGATATTTTATAAGTTGTTACAGTGAGGTCAGAAGTAACAAACCACTGAATGAACTATTCCACTAATTATATTGACTAAAGATCAATAATTTTATATAAGTAATACCTGCCTGAGTTTGTGTGTATGTGGTAAATTTGGCCCTGTTAATTCACCATACACTTCAACATAGTCCTTCTTCATTAGATACACACAAGACTGAATATGAGATTATACATCCTATCTACCTGCACGATTTGACATGTTGCCTTCTATCCAGATGGGGTTTTCGAAATAGCTCTCAGAACGAGAGTCTCACAACCATAGACCAATCTAGGAACGAAGTATTTTTCTCCATGAATGCAATGCAATGCACAGTTATTCTAAGAATTAAAAAGATGTAAAATAATCTAAGACTTGATTTCAAATGCAATTATTCTAGAAATTGAAACTAGTCTATTGCAAAATCAAGTTATTCTATATGAGATAATCAAGAAACATGACAATAATTCAGTATTCTAACAATGCATAAAAATGAGTGGGGTAATTAGGAAGGATTTTGAATGAGAGATGAGAGTTCTTTTATAGACTCAGAGATGATTAGAATAGAAACTTTTCTCTTTGAAATAAAACAGATAGAAAAGCTAGTTTAAATTAGAAAGCTTTATTTGAAAGAAAACAATAAATTGTTTTCCCTTTGCTTTAACTGTTTTCTTTCTTTGATTTAATTCTGTTTTATTTGATTTTAATTGTTTTCTTCCTTTGATTTAATTCTGTTTTATATGATTTTAATTGTTTTATTTTTTTTTTAAAACACAATTAATTCAAAGTTTCCATTTCTGAACAGAGATAAGATTTTTGAGAGAATATCTAATTAATTAAATAAATATGACCTCATAAATAGGTTTTTCTCAATTATCTTTATAATTAAATTCAATTATTGAAATGAGGATATTTATTTAATAATTAAATATTAGTTAATTCCTTTTTCTTGTGTCTTAGCTAAAGAGGGTGAATTTAATTTAATTAAAGTGCTAGGACTTTATAATTAAATCAATTCAATCATAAGAAATGTTTAGCCAATAGATATTTAGGAATTAAATATAATGTATGATTAATGTAGATTTAGGATTTTCTACATTTGACACTTAGGTTGAGTAGAGTCATTCAAAACTTAGAATTGCCTAGTACAATAGGACTTTGATGATTTAGAAGAGTAAAAAATGCATCAAAATTGGTTAGGGTTGCAAGATGCCAATTTTGGGGTGTTACATTTTGCCCCTCTTTGAATTGATGTGCGAGTAGCGCATTGATTCAAAGAATAGTCTGATGCCTGAAGCACAAAAGAATAGATTTGAACATTGATTGATGCAAAGATTTCAGAGCCATCTCCAAGATAGAGCTTAACTCTTCAAAGTCTAGGTTAGGTTGCTGAGACATCGGTCAAATAGAGTTTTTGAGGGAGGTCTTCAGAACGAAGCTTGATCCTCAAGAATCTGGGTTAGAATTCCCTGATACCTAAATAGATTTGATATCTTTAACAAGACTATCCTCAGAATGAGGCTCAACCTTCAGGAGTCAGGGTTAGAATGCCCCGATACCTGTCCAACAAGATAATCAAGAGAGATTTTAGGACTATCTCCAGAATGAAACTTAGTCCCCCAATATCTAGGTTAGATTTCCAAGACACTGGTTTAGATAGATATCTTTCCCAAGGCTATCTCTATATGAGGCTTAACCTTCAGGAGTCAGGGTTAGATTGCCCCGATACCTGTCTTAAAAGATAGTAAATAAAGATTTTAGAATCATCTCCAGAATGGAGCTTGATTATCAGGAGACAGGGTTAGATTGCCTCGATACCTATCCCAAAAAGATAGTTTTTTGAGAATCATCTCCAAAACGGAGCTTGATCTTGAAGAATCTAAGTTAGATTTCTCAAATGCTTAATAGATGACAAGATGTAAGGAACAAAGATGCCCTTATTGATTATGGAGTATCCAATTTTGACTGTGAGATACGAAAAACTAAATATGCCCCAAGTGATGAGATGCCCCTAGAAATGAGAAATTTTGAAAATCAGATCAGATTGATTGAAGAATAGATTTAATGATATAATCATCCTGCCCCCTCGGCAGCAAAATGGAAAGATGACACGCCATAATGATGATGGAGAGAGAAAAAATTGCAAATAGATGTTGAGTCAGAGATCAAGAAGAACTCAAAATAGATTACAGAAGAATTTGAAAGATTCAGAATCAATTTCAAGTGATTTTGAGGTCTGGTTGACCAAGTTTGACTAGGGTTGACTAGAGTTGACTAGAGTTGAATTTTGAGGAAAAAGGTCAAAGATATGAGAAAATGATGATATGATATGATTCTAACAAGAAAGCAACATCAGAATGTTGACTACACAAGTGTCTGATCGCGTCAGTCCCAACAATTTTAAAATACAATTTTGAACGATATAGAAGTGTCAGATTTCAATTTCGATCCCGAAAATGGGTTGAGCATATAGCTAAAGATAGAGAGCGAGGATCAAACACTTGGTTAGTCATGATGAAACCAAGACTCTAAAGAAGAACTCCCCTATGTATGAACCCAGGAGAATGCAAAGAAGAGAACACTTAATTGCTGCCATAATGCAAGTCTAGAATGAAAATGCAATCCTATGCTAGATGCAATATGAAAATGCAATTCTATACTAGATGTAATATGAAAGTGTAATTCTAGGACATGGTTGTGAGACCCATCATAAAATCATCATCATTAAGCATTTTTTTGGAACAATGAAGTCGATACAACCCTTACTGGCACCGCAATGCAACCATAAGGATATGAATATGACTTGCATCGGATAACATGTAGGAAATGAATGTAAGCACCAGGGCACAAAAGCCAAGATGACCTAAACATTGTTTCCAGTTAATGTTGCAAGAGTACACCAGTATCAAGGCATTCAAAGCCAAGATAACTATGAGTGTGATCATGCATAAACAAACAGATCAATAACAAACAAAGAAATGACAAACAGAGCAAGAACAGACAAGGAGATAGTACTGACCTCATCATGGTGTACAAATAAACAAGATCGAGGGATGTGAGGCTGTTCCACCTTAGTGCGGGAGCTATTATCACATACACCCTATTTATTTGACATTGTCAGATCATCAGGACTACACCAACAAGCAGTAGACAGAAAATATCAATGAAATTCATGAGAATAGACAACATACAAAGAAATATTCAATCATAGCTCAACATGTTTCAAATTTTTGCGAATGTGTCCATGTTTAGAGGGTGTTAAAAAACACCGTTGTGCTTGTGAGTGCATTGTATTTGAATGTTATCGATAGATGTTTACATTTGAGATATTTGATGTGTGTTAAAAAACACAGATGTGTCCAAAGATAGTGTTAAAAAACATTATTTATGGTGGTGTTGAAAAACACTAGTTTGTGTCAGTAGCGAGTTGTCCTTGAGAAATGACAAGATTACTAACTCGGGTGTAAACCAAAGATGTGATAAAATGGGGGACCCATGCACCCAAGTAATGATGACTGACTTGACGTATGTTGTGAGGAAAAATGAGATTTGATTGCCCCCAAGCGTATGGCGGTGAATCAATGACAAGTTAGGAGGGTCTGCAAAAGGACCAGAGTGTCACAAAAGTGACCAAAAAATATGTACAAACTAAAACATAGAATTGTCAAGACCGAGTATCGATAGATAGAGTGTGTGAGGATAACTCCAGCTGTAACAAATATGAGCAATCTCAATAGAATAGTGACAGTAGGCAAACGCAGTGAGAACCACTGGTGACTGACGCGCACTAATACATTTGGTACCAAATTGCAATGACAGTGCCGTTGTAGTTTTTCTGTCACAACCTTGTCATCGTCGCAATTGAGATGGTTTGTCATCACAATTGCGACAACGACAAGGTTGTGACAGAAAAACTGCAACGGCACTGCCGTTGCAATTTGGTACCAAATGTATTAGTGGCGAGAGAGATGCACAAAATGAAGTGATCATAGTGTAAGCTAGACATCAGTAGGCAGACACAGTGAGAACCACTAGTGACTGATGTGAAGAAGATCCTTAAAAGATAAGATGACAATGCCCCCTAGATTAGGAGGGTTTCCCTGAGAGTATGACGAGTTTGAATCCATGTGAGTTGGTGTCTTGACGGGAACTGAAAGAAAATGTAAGCAGGAAAGCAGCAATGCAGGAAAGAAAATGCGTCAAGCCAAGTGGTGTTGTGATAGATATAGCATTGTGGAATAAGAGGTGCCTGTTTACTAGGTTTTCACCTTCTTGGCAGAAATTATTTTTTTGCTACCATGACGCCTGTTTGCCAGGTTTTCATCAATGGCACCTTTTTTCTTTTTCTCTTTTTTTTTTGTATTTTTCAATTTTTAATTTTTTTTGTATTTTTTGGAATATATGATTTTTTTTGGAGATACATCAAAGTGCCTATCACTAGGTTTTCTCTAAGATGATCATTTTTTCAAGAATTTTTCAGATTTTTAGAATTTTTTTAGGACTTTAGTATATACATGAGCACACTGAAGATGTCTCAGCTGTAGAACCGCTTCAGATGAATAGCATTGATGGGCACTTTGAGTTGTTGTCCTTCAGTAGTAGAAATTTGATATGTACCAGACCCAAACACTATAGTAACAACATATGGACCAAGCCAATTTGGTTCAAACTTCCCTTTCTGGACCCGATGTTGTTGATTCTTAGGGTTCTCCCTTAGAATGAGGTCACCCTCTTGGAAATCCCTTGGTCTAAACTTCTTTTTATAGCTCTTGGACATCCTTTTCTAGTATGCGCTAAGGTGATCAAATGCCACTTGACGACATTCATCAAATAATTCTAGCTCTTGTAGCCGAGATATTTTTTTATCTTCATCAGTAATGAGGCCTTTCAGAGAGACTCACAGAGAAGGAATCTCAACCTCAATAGGTAACACATCATCTGCTCCATAAACCAACACATAGGGAGTATCCCCAGTTGGTGTTCTTATGCTTGTCCTATATGCCCAAAGAGTTGGATTGATCCAGAGATGCCAGTCTCATCCAGATTTATGCACTATGCGATGCAAGATTTTAAGGATTGTTTTTTTGGATGCTTCCGCCTGTCCATTACCCTGAGGATAATAGATGGAAGACCAATGTTGAGTAATTTTAAACTTAGAGCATAGCTCTGTCAAATATTTGTTTTTCAATTGTCCCCCATTATCAGTTATTA
Organism: Thuja plicata; assembly: GCA_018584345.1. Lineage (NCBI taxonomy): Eukaryota > Viridiplantae > Streptophyta > Pinopsida > Cupressales > Cupressaceae > Thuja > Thuja plicata. The sequence goes on along the minus strand of MU228461.1, from coordinate 337,196 downwards.
TTGTTGATGGTACACCATTCCTGCAGATGATGTAGTTGAGAATGAACATAGCTACTGATTTTCCATTGGCAACGGTGAGAGGGAATGCCTCCACCCATTTAGTAAAATAGTTTGTAGCTATGATTATGAACTTATGTCCATTTGAGGACGAGGGGTAAATCTGACCCACCAAGTCAAAGGCCCATTGCTGAAATGGCCAGAAAGTAACAAATGGAATAAGCTCCTTGGTTGGAGCATGAATTAGATTACGGTGTAGTTGACATTGTTTGCAAGAATTGGCAAACTGTGTAGCTTCTTTTTCCATATCTAGCTAGTAGTAACCAGCTCTAATTAGTTTACGGGCCAATGTCAGGCTATTAGAGTGTGACCCATAGATGCCTTCATGCACCTCTACTAATGTTCATTTGGATTCATCAGGTTCTAAGAACCTAAAGAGGGTATCGTCTAGACCATGTCTATACAAGTCATTAGCGATGATGATGAACCATGAAGCACTGTGGATTAGGTGACGTTTCTCATTCTGGGAGTAAGTGTTCGAAACAATCTAGTCACAAAAGTAGGAGAAGATATGATGGTAGCGGGATGAGTCATGTCTTATGACAGAATAGATCATCCGGGAATCAGGGGAGTCATAGGCTGGGTAGCATAATGTCTCCACTAGGAATTCATGTGTAAAATCATTTTCAGGCATCTGTAGCATGGAGGAAAGAGTAGCCATGGCATCTGCTGCTTTATTATCTACCCTTGGAACCTGTTGGAATGTGATATGAGTAAAATACTTCTTGAGATCATCAACCAACCATTTATAAGGTACCAACTTGTCATCCCTTGTCTGATAGATATCATTGACTTGATTAGTGACTAACCGGGAGTCTCCAAGAACATTGAGTTTGTCTACGTGCCACTCAAGGGCGATATTCATACCATTGATTAGGGCTTCATACTTAACAATGTGTTTGTACAAGGAAACAACATCTTATATGCTTTTGGTAAAGAGTACCTTTGTGGTGTGATGAACAGGATCCCAGCACCTGACCTCTATTGGGTAAACAATCCATCAAAAAACATGGTCCAAGATCAATGTGTGAGAAGTAATATGGACTCATCTAGAAATTCAATGTGCAATGGTTGATGATCTACTAGAGGTGCTTCTGCCAACTGATCTACTATTTCTAGTTCCTTAATGGCTTTCCTTTCAACATATTCAATATCAAATTCACTGAGAAGCATGACCCATTTATCTAGTCTACCTATGAGGGTAGCTTTACTGAGCAAGTATTTCAGAGGATCAATTTTAGCAATTAGACGTGTAGTATGAGCCAACATGTAGTGCCACAATTTTTGTGAAGCAAACACCACTACAAGGAAAGCCTTCTCTATAGCGGAATATTTTGTTTCATATGAGACCAGAGTTCTACTAATGTAATAGATAGCCCTTTCTTTCTTGTGTTGATCTTCTTGAGCCAATAGGATACCCAATGATGCATCCGTAGCAAAGATATACAGTATAAGTGGCTTCCCATGGATAGGAGGCATCAATATTGGTGGGTTCACAAGATATTGTTTGATTTGTGTGAACTCTTCATCACATTCCTTGTTCCATTGGTAAGTCACACCCTTGTAAAAAGTCTTGGTAAATGGTTGTGACTTGTCTGCTAGTTGAGAGATAAAATGACGTATAGACTGCAGTCGGCCTTGAAGTCCTCTCATTTGTCTGATATTTTTCAGTGGTGGCATTTCCATGGTAGCTTGTACTTTTGCAAGATCTACTTCAATACCTTTGGCAGAGATGATATAGCCAAGAAATTTTCCAGATGTTACGCCAAATGCGCATTTGTTAGGACTGAGCCTCAAACTGAATTGCTCCATACCATCTAGTATAGGACCTAGATCGGCAAGATGTTTCTTTCAGTGCATGCTCTTAGCTAAAGTGTCATCCACATAATATTCCATTATTTTATGCATCATGTCATGAAATATGGTGGTAACAACTCTCTTATATGGAACACCAACATTTTTGAGTCCAAAGGGCATGACAAGGTGCCCCAGGCACATGTGAAGGTAGTTTTCTCTTGGTCCTCTAGTGCAATCTTTATCTGGTTATAGCCAGAGAAACCATCCATTATTGAGTACATTTCATACCCAACTATGATATCTATGATCATATCAATATTAGGCAATGGAAAATCATCCCTAGGACATGCCAAATTCAAGTCTCTGAAGTCTATGCAGACTCTTATAGATTTATCATGTTTTGATACTGGAATGATATTAGAGATGCACTCTGCATAATCAATTACTCTGATAAACACTACCTTAGGACATTTCTCCAATTCATCTTTGACAAGTGTATGCGTTAATTTTGGCCTTGTTAATCAACCACACACTTCAACATAGTCCTTCTTCACCAAGAACAAACAAGACTGAATATGAGTTATTCATCCTGCCTGCCTGCGTGATTCAACCTGTTGCCTTCTATCTAGATGGAGTTTTGAAATTT
>MU228461.1:289986-307614 GCA_018584345.1 Thuja plicata | reverse complement strand
TTTCTTCCTCTTTCTCAATAAGTGTCTCTACCTTGTAATCAGAGGGAAGTTTAGCACCTTGGGTGGCTAATTCGAGAAGGTATTTCTCCTTCTCTTCTTTCATTATGACCACCATCATTCTCATGAAGTTTTTATTATTGCGGGCTTCTATGATATCCTCTTGGGTTATCTCCTCTTCTTGAAGAGGAGGGTTTTCAGTTTGGTTGAAAAAGGGTCCACCTAGTTGACTATGATCTGTCATATTTCTAGAATGCAAGGATTCAAAGTGTAAAGAATCGGTATGAAAAGATTGAGTGTTCTCTGAATATGGGTCTTCTTGGAACAAAGGATTTTGAACCCTACCGAGATCCACAGGAAATGACCATTTATTATAAGGTCGACGTACCAGAGAAGGAGATCGAGATGATTCCTCACTAGATGTAGCTGGTAATGGTGTGGAAAGTATAGATTCATCTTGATTGATTGAATGAAATGTTTTTCCACTTCGAGTTGTGACAGTCATAGACAAATTTTTGAACAAGGAATGTGAACTAGGACCAAACTTGAAACTGTCTCAAAGTAATTGCATAGAACATGCCAAAAGGTGAAGTATCCTCGGTGCAAATCATCTGAGATGAGGCTAGAACAGCCAAGAGATGACTATTGTGACACAAGGCATGATGACACAGATGAAAGAGATTAGAAAGACATGAGACAAGACCAATTTAAGAAAGAATCACGTAGTTCTCAACCCAAGAAACCAAGTTTCAGACCGTGGGAAGATGGATGGCAGAAAAATAGACCTATATCAGAGAACAAGTTTGACAGAAGTACAACTGACTGATAGATTTTAGCTCGCTATTTTGGACAAAAGACTCCAATTTCATGTGAAACTATGCAAATGTTGAAAAAGGAATGTTTACAGAATCAGACTGTTGAGACCAGTTTTCATTTCTCAAGATAAAATCATGTTGTTTCCTAACATATAGTTTGAGTGACAAATTTTTTTGGACATGTTCAAGATTGACAGTTTGTGTGTTTTGACAATAGTTTCAATTGTTCAAATGATACACCCACACAAAACACATTACAAAGAATGTTTGTAGTACCAGAACAAGAACATTACAATCCTAGGATAGCCAAGACAATATCTGTTGAATCCCCACTTGAACCAAAGTTCAGCTACACTTACTCTTAGTGAATAACTTAGAAGCATGGAAGCACGGGCTACTCCTTACATATGCACTCACTTCTCAGGCATACCAAGCTTCGAACCCCAAAGGAATTGCTTCCCAAAGGGATTCTATCTCTACTAAAAGCCATAAAAATGTGGGGTGTCTTAGTTAGTCTCTGACATTCCGTGCCAACAGATAGAGGGTTTTTGGAAAACTAGAACAACAATTTGTAGTAAGGTCATCCGTTCAGGTGGTTTTGATCAAGTCATTTTCCCAATAAAGGGGACTCTCCCAATCCATTCAAAGCAAGGCTTTCACCTTAACGATGTCAGGACTTTAATGCACCACTAGGGTACTGGAGGAGATTTTGGTTGCCACAACAAATTCACACCTGTCTATTGTGATATTAATCATAATAACACTTTTTGTATACGGATTTGGAAGGGTTTGGCGTTAGCCTATTACCGGTTGGACATCCACTCCCACCGGCTCTGCTAAAGGTATCGGAAGGTAGCCACTCTAGAAGAATCACATGAATTTCTCCTACACCCAAGATCCATAAAGGCAAGGGGAGAGGATACGTTCATGTAGTTCTTAGGATTACAGTCTAAAAAACACTTCAATCACACAAGATAATGATTGATTTTAAGCACCAACCGAAGTGTGTTTTAACTACCAAAAATAGATATAAGAAGTTGTGAAAACACGCAAGGTCTTTGACAAACGTCCTGTAATAAACCCATTAGTAGTTTGTAATGCCTTTCTTCATTTCAACGTCCTGCAATAAACATGTTAGAAGTTTATGATGGCTCTTTCTTTATCTCAGTGTCCTGCAAACCACTGTTAGGCTATAATAAATAAGATAATCAGAGAAAAACAAAGCCCAAAACTTGTCAGCATTAAAAAAAATGTAAAAGCATAAATCTGATTGCATATTCAGAAAGTAGATAAAAATCACGCACTTTTTAAAAAATTGCACTCAAAAATATTACCGTATGAGCCCATACGAGGCTCTAGAAGTTGCAAAATGTAGGATTAGGCAGGTACAGTGATGAAAACCTACATTTTTTGATAAATCTATGACTAAAATCTAGAAAATAAGAAAAATCGAGAAATCTTCAGACAATTATACCCAAAATAAAAAAAAATTATACTGAATTTGGACCTAAAATAAGCAAGATATGATTGTTTAAAGTCAGACTGCAAATTCAAAAAGCTCAATGGTGAAGGCAAAAAAAATTTCAAACCCTGCTGATGTCATCAACCTACGAGTTTAAATTTAACAGTTTTGTGGCTGTCATAGAAGGTCATGTGGAATGATGGTTTGATAGCCGTCAAATTTAACATAGTGAAAAAGCTAATTTTTTTTCTTTTTTTTTTTTAAAATTTTCCTTGGGCTACGTGCAAAAAAGTCTAAAATATGCCTTGATTTCCATGTAATAGGTTGTACAGTCTCTTTGGGAAAAATATTTTTGCCACAGATTCAACTTTTGACAAGTATAGGCATGTTTACAGTTGTTTTTAACCGAAATGATGCTCCAGACGCGATGATGGAGTCAGATTTGGCTCAAAATGAGAGCTCCAAAAACACTAAGAGAATAATAGACAGAAGATAGAAGAAATTTTTGAACTTGCTCCATGCTAAAACAAAGATGAAATGCGTTGTTTTACCTGCAAAATCAGAATACAAACATAATCCCAAGATTTTCAAAACTAATTCAAATGTGATGACAGAAATAGATGTTCTGCCTCATGGTGGGCGCCATAAATGTATGTGGTAAATTTGGCCTTGTTAATTCACCATACACTTCAACATGGTCCTTCTTCATCAAATACACACAAGACTGAATATGCGATTATTCATCATGTTTGTCTGCATGATTCAACCTGTTGCCTTCTATCCAGATAGGGTTTTCGAAATAGCTCTCAGAACTAGAGTCTCACAACCATAGACCAATCTAGGAATGAAGGATTTTTCAGATGAATGCAATGCAATGTACAGTTATTCTAAGAATTGAAAAGATGTAAAATAATCTAAGACATGATTTCAAATGCAATTATTCTAGAAATTGAAACTAGTCTATTGCAAAATCAAGTTATTCTATATGAGATAATCAAGAAACAAGGCAATAATTCAATATTCTAACAATGCATAAAAATTAGTGGGGTAATCAGGAAGGATTTTGAATGAGAGATGAGAGTTCTTTTATAGACTCAGAGATGATCAGAATAGAAACTTTCCTCTTTGAAATAAAACAGATAGAAAAGCTAGTTTAAATTAGAAAGCTTTATTTGAAAGAAAACAATAAATTGTTTTCCCTTTGCTTTAACTGTTTTCTTTCTTTGATTTAATTATGTTTTATTTTATTTTAGTTGTTTTCTTCCTTTGACTTAATTCTGTTTTATTTGATTTTAATTGTTTTCTTTTTTCTAAAGCACAATTAATTCAAAGTTTCCATTTCTGAACAAAGATAAGATTTTTTAGAGAATATCCAATTAATTAAATAAATATGACCTCATAAATAGGTTTTTCTAAATTATCTAAATAATTAAATTCAATTATTGAAATGAGGATATTTATTTAATAATTAAATATTATTTAATTCCTTTTTCATGTGTCTTAGCTAAAGAGGGTGAATTTAATTTAATTAAAGTGCTAGGACTTTATAATTAAATTAATTCAATCATAATAAATGTTTAGCCAATAGATATTTAGAAATTAAATATAATGTATGATTAATGTCGATTTAGGATTTTATATATTTAACACTTAGGTCAAGTAGAGTCATTCAAAACTCAGAATTGCCTAGTACAATAGGACTTTGATGATCTAGAAGAGTAAAAAATGCAACAAAATTGGTTAGGGTTGCAAGATGCCAATTTTGGGGTGTTACACCGTGGAGCTCAAAATAGAAGGAGGTGATAATAGGTATCCCCAGTATTATCAAAAACCACATCAATTATCCTTTCTCTTGCATAAAAATGAGATTACATTAAAGTATATAAGAATACTGTCATTTTAGGGTTGTGCTGCAAGAAAAAGTGCTAACAATTACCAAGCAAGGGAAGAAATTTCAAATGGATCCTTTAAAAGAACCTAATGAGGAGAAGCATGTGGGAACCAGTGTAATGCTCTTGAGTGGAAAGGAGTTTCTAAAGGTTATGAAGAAGGAGAGAGGAGTCTATTGTGTAGTGATAGTGAAGCCAAAGGAGGAGACCAAGGAGAAAGTCAGTATGCCCCAAGAGGTACAAGCACTATTGGAAAAGAGTCATGACATAGTTGATAATGGATTTCCTAGTGCACTACCACCCATGAGGGATGTTAGCCATCAAATAGACCTCATTCCTGGAGAAAATCTACCTAACAAAGAAACATATAAGATGACACAAAGTCAAAATGAAGAGATAGCAAAAAAAATTCAAGATTTGTTTGAGAAAGGGTTAATAAGGAAGAGTTTGAGTCCTTGTCTTGTGCCAACGATCCCTGATCCTAAGAAGGATGGAAAATAAAGGACGTGCACTGACTCCAGAGCCATAAACAAAATCACAATCAAATATAGATTGTAAATGCCCCAGATTGAGGATTTGCTAGACAATTTGGGAGGTTCTTGTTATTTATCCAAGGTGGATTTGAAGTCAGTATATCACCAAATAAGAGTTAGTCCTGGTGATGAATGGAGGATAGCCTTCAACAAATGAAGGTTTGTATGAGTGGCTATTAATGCCCTTTGGCTTGATAAATGTACCTAGCACATTCATGAGGATCATGAATGAAGTGCTAGTAGATTTCATAGGTAAGTTTGTAATAGTTTATCTTGATGACATTTTGATATTTAGAAGGTCTAAGCAGGAGTACATGAAGCATTTGGAAATGGTATTAAGGAGGCTACACCAAGAGAAGCTGATGATCAATTAGGAAAAATGTGAGATCTTGAAAATTGAATTAGTGTATCTTGGTTTTGTTGTCGCTAATGGGTATATGAAGATGGATCTTGATAAGGTCAAGTCTATTTTGGAAATGCCTACACTTAGATCCATAGGGGATGTTAGGATTTTTCATGGTTTAGCCTCCTATGATAGGAAATTTGGTAGGAATTTTAGTCATGTATGTGCCCTTATCCTCAACACTATAAAAGGAGGAATCAAATGTCAGTTCAAGTGGACAACAATAACAGATCAAGGATTTGAAATGTTGGAAAAGACAATAGAAGAACTACCCACACTTAGGTTCCCCAAGTTCAATTAGTTATTTATGGTGGAGTGTGATGCTAGTAAGCTAGCCATAGGAGCAGTGTTAAGTAAAGAGGGACACCCTATGTCATTCTTCTCAGAGATGTTAAATGAGGCCAAACAAAAGTACTCCACCTATGATTCAGAGTTGTATGCTATGGTACAAGTCCTTGAAAAGTGGAAACATTATCTCCTAGCAAGGGAATTTGTGGTCTACATAGATAACCATGCCCTTTGTTTCTTGAATGGGCAAGAAAAATTGAACTAAAGGCACCTTAAATGGGTGGAAGCTTTGCAAGCATACACATTTGTGATCAAACACAAGAAAGGAGTTAGCAACAAGGTTACTGATGCTCTAAATAGAAGAGTGTTAGCCATATAGGAGATACAGTTGCAAAGTGTGGGGGTGAATGATTTGAAAGATCTTTACAAAGAGGAAATAGATTTCAAAGATGAGTTTGAGGTATGTACAAAGTTCCAATAGGGATTTAAAGTGGAGGTCACTGATTATATGTTTTAGGAGGGACTATTGTTCAAAGGACACCTAATGTGTATACCTTAGTGCTGAATGAGGTAGAACACAATGAAGGAGAAACACCAAGGAAGCTTGGGAGGCCACTTTAGAGTTGACAAGACACTTGAGCAAGTGAATATGCATTACTATTGGCCTAGGTTAGAGTCAAATGTCAGAAAATTTATGGAGCATTGTCAAATATGTTAGAGGGCTAAAGGACAACGTAGTAATAGTGGATTGTATCAACCTCTATGCATACCTCAGAGACCTTGGGAGTGATTGAGTATAGACTTTGTTTTGGGGTTTCCTAAGACACCAAGGGGTCATGACAGTGTTTTTTTTGTGGTGGACCAGTTTAGAAAAATGGCACACTTCATTCCATGCAAGACAACCAATGATGCTTCCCATATTGCAGGCCTATTCTTCAGAGACATTGTAAGAATCCATGGATCACCACTAAATATAGTAAGTGACAGAGATAGTAAGTTTATGGGCCACTTTTGGAGGACCCTTTGGAATATGCTAGGTACAAAATTGTCTTTCTCTTTAGCCTACCATCCATAGTCAGATGGGAAAATGGAGGTAGTGAATAAGTCACTCGGGAACTTGCTAAGATGCTTGACTAAGCAACATGGATATTCATGGGATCACATTATAGGCCAAGAAAATTTGCCTATAATGAATCCATTAATAGGATTAGTGGTAAAATCCCCTTTGAGATAGCCTATGGGACCAATCCTAGAGGGATCTTAGAGTTAAGGGATCTTAGTTTGCAGGACAAAAGGAGTGCCCAAGGGGAGTCATTTTTAGAAAAGATGAAGGAGCTTCATGATCAAGTCAACAAGACTCTAAAACAACAAGGGGAGAAGTATAAGGCAAAGGTAAACAAATCAAGAAGGGATCTACAATTCAAGGTGGGGGATCTAGTACTTTCTTACCTCAGAAAGGAAAGACTACCCAAGGGTCAGCCCACTAAGTTGTTCATGAAGAAGATATGACCATTGAGGATATTGCATAAGTATGGAAAAAATGCCTATGAGGTGGAGTTGCCTACTAATTAGGGAATTTCAACCATTTTTAATGTATGTGACCTGTATCCCTATAAGGGGCCTATTGGAGATTTTATTTTGTGTAGATAGTTGATTGTATGTTTGTCATTGATGACAACATATAATATACAGTTGTGTCTTGTAAGTAATTATCAATATAGATGTTTTAGAGCCTTGTGTGTTTATTTCATTGGTGTAGACATGTTCTCATTTCTATGAGAATTCATGCAGATTCAAATAAGTAGTTTCAAAGGAGTTATGCTAATCTGTTTTGGAAGTTACAATTTCTAGAGATTATATGTTAAGAGCTGACATATTTACATTATTTCTTGAGTTGCACCTATCTTTGGGATAAACATGTTTTTATTCATGTTTAGTTATGAATTAATGATTATTATCCAAAGGCACCAAATATTTTTTAATAGAAGCATGATGTTTGAGTTAATTTGGTAGAGCTGACTATGTGAAGCGACGCATCCACTCATCTTTAGTTGCACTGTCCTAATTTTGATTGAGTTCTTAGTTAAGCTATCAAAGAAGTTGATGAAGTGTTTCCTAAAGCCTTTGTGACCTTATCCTCGGGGAAGATACATATAGTAGTTCAAATGTGATTTCTAACATTAGAAAAATGAAGTGAAAAAGATAAGAAAGAGCAAAGCAGAAAGTTAGACAGTAAAAGTTGAAGATCTATGTGAAGAAGCAGAAGAAGATTACAATTAATTGGAACTAATCAAGATAGAAGTTCTACTCCAATAGTTCATTTATTAGATATAGTGTATATCTATTTTATTGAACGTTGCAACATTCATCATTTTAGCAGTGAGCTTTTTGGACAGTGAGTCCACACCCCTAACAGGGTTATTTGTATAAGACTCCTAACAGGGCCCGACCCTTAACCAGGTCACTATACTTATTGCATTGTAAAAATTAAATCCTAATAGGATTGTAATATATTCTAACATGGATTATTATACTTAAGTATAGCTCTTTGTGGGTGTTAATTCCCACTGGGGTTTTTACTTATTTGGTTTCCCTGTAACCAAAATTGTTGTGTTCTATCTTGTGTTATCTAAATGTGTTAATGCTTAGTGTTATTCTATAATTAATTGGAGGAAAGAATTAAACTAGCTGATAACTGATTCACCCCCCTCTCAGTTATCCATTAGGACTATTCCAACAATTGGTATCAGAGCCAAGTGCCTTGGAGGGAAATCCTAACATCTTAAGGTAGATTGGATGGCGTACTTCAGGAAAGAGAGTCCGAAGTTTGATCGAGAGAATTATCTTGACTGGAAGAACAAAATGATAAAATATTTATAGTGCCTTGGTTTTGAGATCTATGAGGTTGCTACACAATAAATTGATGTTCCTACTTTGAAAGATCTTGTAGAAGAAGACTCTACTATTAAACAAAAGGAAGTATTCACTCAAAATGTTATTGCCAAAGAAGCCCTAATTAACACCTTATCTGACAGTGAATTATTTGAGATCAAAAAGGAAGATAAAGCTTATTAAATATGGAAATACTTGGAAGATATGTTTGAAAGAGACATCCAAGCTAAGAATGCGCATAGAAAGACATGGAAGAAAAGATACAATAACTTAGAAATGCTACTTGAAGAAAACATTAGAGCTTACAATCAGAGGATTAATGAAGAAGTATCAGAAATCACAAACAATGGTGGAGAAATTTTGGAAGAAGACATAATGGACAAACCGATGACACACTGACTATAGTTTATGAAAGAAAGATAAACATCTTAGATGAAACTATGCAATTCTCAAAATACTTCAAATGAGAGACCTTGACCAGCAAAATCTCTGCATTTGAGATATCAAAATTGAAGACTGAACCTAAAAGTGAAACAACCTTTAAAGCCTCAGTCCATGGTAAGAAATTCTTGAGAAGCTCTAGTAATAATGAAAAAGATGAAGTGGATACAAAACTAGAAGAAATCATTGCTATGATTTCCAAGAAAGAAATGAAAGGTAAAGGAAAATATGAAGGACAAGTACCAGTCAAATTTTTTTCATGCAACAAATTCGGACATTTTGTATCCAAGTGTCCTACAAGAGTCAAGAATTTCATATCAGATTACAAGCCCAAATATACTAAGGAATGCTATCATGCTGAAGATGGTGTAACTGATTGATGACTCAGGAGAAGATGAAATTGGATTTGTTGCCATTAAATATATTGAGAAAATTCTTGAAGAAATGGATAATGAATATGAAAAGAATGCACAAGAGCTAGCATTAGTTTCCAAAATAGACATCAGAACTGACTGGATCATTGATAGTGGATTTTCACATCACATGACAAGAGACAAAGATAGATTTGTACATCTGGACAAGTACAAAGGTGGTATGGTAATATTTGCAGACAAAACTCCCAAACCTATCATAGGGAGAGGTTCTATTACCTTAAATGGAAAGAACAAGACAGATGATGTTCTTTATGTTGATGGTTTACATCATAATCTACTAAGTGTTGGACAATTACTTGAAAAGGATATCAGTTGGAATTCAAAGACAACAAGTACATCACTTACAACAAACAAGGAGATATGATTGCATCAGGCTCTAAGACTAAAGGTAATGTCTTTTAGCTCAATTTAGAAATAATTTGTTTTGTTGCAAAAGTAGATGACAATTGGCTATGGTACAAAAGATTCATGATTCATATCATTTATTTGGTATGCCTCTCTTCTATGATTCATGATTCCCAAGATTTCCAAAGGTGAGGGTTAGTAGCAAAGGTTTCACAATTGATATGAATCAAGTACACAATAACTACTAAAACAAATAACAGTGAAATGTAATCAATAAAGTGTACAAGAAAGAGAAAAGAAAACAAATAAATGCAAACCCCACGATGCTTGAAGCTTATATTGTTTCTCTCTACTCCTTCCGAAATGTTGTTCTTGATGATTAGTATTGGCGGGGCAGCGTCTATGACTTGAGAAGCGTCGAGAATTTGCTAATTGAAAGATGGCTTGAATGCTAGAACCAAACTGACATAGTAATGACACACAAGAGCTTGAAATCCCAGATCCTTCAAATGGTTATGAAGGGTTTATTATATAGGAATTGGTGATGATATGAACGGTTGAGATCAATCCCAGAGGTAGGGAGATGAATGGTTGAGATTAAAAGGAACTTGGAGAAGCCATTAGTAAACTCCGCCTCTTCAATTGGTAAAGAGGAGATAGAGTTTGGTTAATTAAAGAGCTAATTATGAGTTACCTTTTTGAACTGAAGAGGTGGGTGAAGTTACCCATGTGGACTGGAGAGATGGGTGGAGTAACCCATGTGATCTAATTGGAGTTATCTCTTTGAAGATAAATGAATATTTAATTCATTTATTTAATTATTGTTTTCAACATGTGAGATAATTGAATTCTTTTTTATTTAAGAATTGCTTTATTTGATGAAATTAAATTAATTTAATTGGAAGAATTTAATTAGAAAGTTTAAATATTTGAATTTAAACTATAGGAAATTGAGTTTAATTAATTAATTAATGGTAATTAATCAATTAAAGTTAATTAATTAAATAAAATTAATTATTTAACTAATTTTGGAAATCTGATTAGATGATTTGGAGAATGAATTTAGAAGAAAATACATGATTAATTAATGATTAAAAAAAACCATTAATTAATACATGAAAATTAGTGTTTTTAATGTAAAGTCGCAAGCCTGTCCATTTTAGGGTGTCTACAAGATCAGATAATCAAGAATGATACATGAGAACTGGTCCCTAGATGTCGTGACAAAAATGTGATTGGAACAAAGTGGATATTCAAGAATAAGATGAATGAAGAGGGTATAGTGGTAAGAAACAAAGCAAGACTAGTATGTAAAGGATATGCACAAAGAGAGGGAATAGACTTTAGTGATACATTTACCCCTGTGAGAAGAATGGAAGCTATCAAGTTGTTTTTGGCCTATGTAACATTCAAGAACTTTAAAGCATATCAAATGGATGTCAAGTCAGCTTTTTGGAATGGTGACTTGAAGGAAGAAGTTTACATAGAACATCTTGAAGGATTTAATTCATCTGACAAACCAGACATGGTATGCAGACTAAAGAAAGCACTCTATGGACTTAAACAAGCCTCAAGAGCATTGTATGAGAGACTTGATGGTTACTTAACAAAGATAGGATTTAGAAAAGGAGTAGTAGACTGTAACTTATTCATAAGAGAGATAGATGAAGGATTACTACTTGTTGCTATCTTTTTAGATGACATTATCTTTGGCAGTAATGACAAGCTTAGTGCAGAATTCACCAAAGAGATGCAAAGTGAGTTTGAAATGAGCATGATTGGACCTATCAAATATTTTTTGGGATTGGATATAAACCAAACAGACAAAGGCATATTCATAAATCAGTCTAAGTATGTGAAAGAGATATTGGAGACTTTCAAAATGGAAGATTGCAAACCAGTAAGCACCCCCATGATAACAGGAAGAAAGATTTCTAAAGATAATGATTCCACAACAGTTGACAAGGAACTATACAAGTCTATGATTGGAAAACTCATATATCTTACTCAATCTAGAGTAGATATTTCCAATGCAGTTGGCATTGTTGGAAGATTTGCAGCTGAACCTAAAAAAAATCACCTAATGGCAATAAAAAGAATATTCAGATACTTAAAGGGGACTATAGACTATGGTTTATGGTATCCTAACTTAGAGAATCTACAACTTCATGTGTATACAGATGCAGATTGGGCAGGTTGTGTTGATGACAGGAAGAGTACCTTAGGAGGAGAAGTATTTCTTGGAGACAGGTTGGTTACTTGGACAGGCAAGAAGCAGAATTATATCTCTTAGTCGACAACAGAAGTTGAGTATGTTGCAGCAACATTGAATTATTCAACAATGGTTTGGATCAAAAAGATTATTAAAGACTTTGGTATTCAGATTGATTATCCTATTATTATTCACTATGATAACACTGGCACTATCAATATGTCAAAGAACCCTATGATGCACGCAAAGAAAAAACACATTGAGATCAAATATCATTTTCTAAGAGAAAAAGTTGTAAATAGAGAAGTAAAATTAGATTATGTGAGCACTAAAGAATAGTTAGCAGATATTTTTACAAAGCCTCTATCAAAAGATAGTTTTGAGTATCTTAGGGAGAAGCTGGGAGTAATTCCCTTTCCTGAGTCTAATTAGAATGTGCAACAAAGAATGTCAGTCCTTGGTGAGTGGAGCTGCAACAGTAAAGAGGAACCTTTGATGAGGATATTGAGAAGATTGTAAAAAGAAAGGAATCACTTTCATGTTGATGGTGTTTTTCATATCATATGTTGCCATCAATGTCAAGGGGGGATATTGTTGGAGATTTTCTTCTATGCAAATAGTTGATTGTATGTTTGTCATTGATGAAAACATATAATATACATTAGTGTTATGTAAGAAATTATCAGTAGAGATGTTTTGGATCCCTACATGTTTATTTCCATGGTGTAGACATGTTTTGGTTTCAAAGGATTCACACAGATTTAGATAAGTAGTATCAAAGGATTTATGTTGATCTATTTTCAAAATTACAGTTTCTGGAGATTATTTGTTAAGAGCCGACGTATTTACATTGTTTCTTGAGTTGCACCTATCTTCAGGATATATGTGTTTTTATTCAAGTTTAGTTTTGAATTAATGATGATTATCCAAATGTGCCAAACATGTTTTAATAGAAGCGTGATGTTCGATTTAATTTGGTAGATCCGACTATGTGAAGTGATGTGTCCACTCATCTTGAGTTGCACGGTCCTAATTTTGATTGAGTGCTAAGTTAAGATGACAAAGAAGTTGATGAAGTGTTTTCTAAAGCCTTTGTGACCTTATCATTGGGGAAGATACATATAGGAGTTCAAATGTGATTGCTAATAGTAGAAAAATGAAGTGAAAAAGATAAGATAGAGCAGAGCAGAAAGTTAGACAGTAAAAGTTGAAGATCTATGTGAAGAAGCAAAAGAATATTACAATTCATTGGAACATATTAAGACAACAGGTCTACTCAAATAGTTCATTTATCATATATAGTGTATATCTATTTTACAGAAGGTTGTAGCCTTCATCATTTTAGCAGTGAGCTTTTTGGACAGTGAGTCCTCACCCCTAACAAGGTTATTTGTAAAAGACTCCTAACAGGGTCTGACCCTTAACCAGGTCACTGTACTTATTACATTGTAAAGATCAACTCCTAATAGGGTTGTAAGATTCTCTAACAGGGATTATTATACTCAAGTATAGTTCTTTGTGGATGTTAATTTCCACCAGGATTTTTACCTATTTGGTTTCCCTGTAACCAAAATTGTTGTGTTCTATCTTGTGTTATCTAAATGTGTTAATGCTTAGTGTTATTCTATAATTAATTGGAAGAAATTATTAAACTAGTTGATAACTAGTTCACCCCCCTCTCAGTTATCCCTTGGTACTATTCCAACAGGGCCAACCTTAGACAAAGGTCAACAAACTCTTTCAGAGTTGGGGGGAGATGATTGGGTCAAAGATTTACCTACCCTAATCCCTCTGTAGTTAGATAGTATACTAGATTCCAAGGTGATTAAGAAGAAAAGAAAGGGTACTTACAAAGAGTATGATATCAATTGGCAAGGACTACCTTAAGTTGATGCCACTTGAATGACTGAGGTAGACATTTTGAAGCATGGGGTCACCATTGAAGACCTCCTAACTCAAGGGACTTGAGTTCTTTGTCCCAGGGGAGTATGGTGCAGAGCACCTCCTAGTTTGGTGTGGTTTGTGTGTTTTAGGGTTTTTTTAGGTGTTTTGTGTGGGTTGTAATAAGATCCACTAGGTTGGATCCAAATTTGTTCATCTCCATTTTGTAAGAGCCAAAAGTGCTCCTAGGTGATATTATGGTCATTTTGACCTAGAAAGGTAAAAGTTGCTATTTTTATGTAACTTGGGTTTAGAGTGTCTTCTAGGACCCTAAGTAACCTAACTAGGGTTATGGAAGTCAAAAACATTCATCGAGTTGACTAAAATAGTCAAATAGCAAAAGATGCTAAAAAGTTGCTAGCAAATTTTAAAAGTTGCTCGAGCAACTTTTGCAACTTTTTGCAAGAAGTTGAAAATGGAGGTTGGAGTGGTTGTAAATAACCATTCTCATTTATTTGAGCATGTATTGATTATTTTTAGAAGTTTAATGGAGTTTTGGATTGCACAACACTTTTGTGAACCCTTTGTACAGATGTTAGACAATGTTTTCTTGTAATTTGCAGTGTTTGTTGATTTCTGTACGGCTGTGTATGGATTAGACTGGGTGTTGAGTGTTAGAATGAATTAAAAATAACTAAGAGTGGGGGGGGGTTGAATCAATTATCCTAAGGTCTAGATGTGCCCATTTAAACTTTATACCAATTTGAACAACTTTGATCTTCTTGGCAGCAATAACATAAAAGTGTGAAGTTTACTGTACTAATGAAATAAGCTTGCAGAAAATTAACAGTAAAAAACAACATAAACATTCACATATTTTGACACCATGATTTAATATGGAAATCCAATATGGGAAAAACCACCAGTAACATGCTACCAAAATTTTACTCTTCTGAAGTGAGCTCTGTTAGGAGCCAACCCTATTAAAGGTTACAAAAAATGTTGGAAAGTTGACTATACTGAAGTATATGAATCTATTTAGTTTTTTCATTATGGAAACAAAGTCACATGAAGTTTTGGAGTTAGCACACATTATTAGAAGATCATAAATTGGCTAAGTACAGAAAATAGGATAGAGCAAGGAACAGACTGTTATAGTTTTGATTAGCGTGTGCTCATTTTTTATCCAAATGAGATGTGCCTTTGAAGATAATATTATGAGTATGTTTAAATGCTAATTCTAAGAGAGAATGATCAGATCTACAATTATGAAGAAGATACAGCCAGTTGAAGAGGTACAGCCAGTGAATGCCAGAACAGGATAGAGATCATGGAAAGAGCTGACAAAGATTATTTTGGTGTGGAAGTTGCACTAATCCTCAAGACTTGAACCTTTATATTAGTCATTATTAGTGACCTAAAAACCTATGGTTAAAAGTGCATGACTTGATTCATCTAGGATAATTAGTTAGAGCTAATTTGGTCGAGCGGACTGTGTGAAAAGACATGTCTGTTCAGTTTGAGTAAAGCAGTTATAATTAGTGTAAAGCTGACTTAATGAAGGGTTGTGTGGTTATGTAAGTGATAAAGATAAATGGTAAAAGGTTTCCTAAAGCTGAAATGTTCATTTCCTTTGAGGAATTACATATAGAAGGTCATTTGTGATGGGAAAAGTTGCGAAAGCCAGAGATAAGAAAAGCAGAGCAGAGTGTAAAAGCAGCAAAGCTATATCTATCATATGGTGATGATATAGATATTGAAGTAGAATATTTTAGAGTGAAGACAAGATTGTTTTAGAGATCAAAAAGAGGTTAAAGCATCAACGCACAAAAGCAACTGATCAGACAAGAAGTGTCACAGCAGCAAATCACCTTGCAGATACAGTGTGTATCAAATATCCAGAAGGTTGTAGCCTTCACCATTTGGACAGTGAGTCCACCACCCCTAATAGGGTTATTGTAAAAGACTCCTAACAGGGTCCAACTCTTAACAAGGTCACTGTACTTCATTTATTATAAAGACAACTCCTAATAGGGTTCAGGATCTTCTAACAAGGATCATAAGACACTAGTATAGAATATTTGTGGGTACTAATTCCCACCGGGGTTTTCACCTACATTGGGTTTCCCCATAATCATATATGGTGTTATGTGTTGTGTATATTTATCTTACTTACATTGATATTCAAGTTTAGTACATAAGAATTTAACTAAAGATTCAGATAATAAGAAAAAGTATTAATCGATAGATCACTGATTCACCCCCCCCCTCTCAGTGATCCTATTCCTAACAATTGGTATCAGAGCTCTGGTCCTCAGAAAAGAAGTTTAACCACTTGAGGAGATCATGGAGAAGGAAAAAATGAAATACCTAAAAAAGAATCTTGAAGCAGCCCTTGAAGAACTTGACACATGAAAAAGAAAATGAAGATCTAAAACTAAAAGTTGAAGGCATGCAAATACTTATTAAGAAACTGAAAAAAGAATTAATATATTGTTCTTCAAATGATTTAGGGGAAGTAGTCAAAAATTTGAATGAAGAAAATTTGTCTCTAATGAATCAGATTGAAGAATTGGATGAAAAGATATATAAAAATCAAGAAGCCTATGATGAACAGGTCAAAGAAAACAAGCAATTAAATGAAGAACTGAGACAAGAAAACAAGCAGTTAGATGAATAACTGAGACAAGAAAACATGGAAATCTTGGAGCTAAGAAACAAAAAAGAGAAGATGGAATCTGAGTTGATTGCAGCAAAGAATCATATTGACAAGTTACACACAAGCAAGGATCTGATAGAATCATAGTTGTATGATCAAAAGGTTAAAGGAGATACCAGTGGTATAGGATACAATGAAACACAAATTCAGATTGATTCCATGCAAGAAAGAATGAAAGCACCAAAGGACATCACAGACACTAAGGAGATTGGAAATCAGACTAAAGACAATATTGAACCATCTAAGGATGAATGCAAGCTAGTTGACCATACTTGTTATGCCTATAACAAGCATGAACATATTGCAAGGAACTGTAAAGAGGTAAGACCCTTCAATGGTTACTTTCATTCATGCAATAAATTTGGTCATAGAGCTATGAATTGCAAAACAAGTCAGAAGAACAAGACTCAGAATAATCAAAGAAATCAAGATAAGCAAAACCAAACAAGTTATCCTCAGCAAAATGTTAGAAGTACTTAGAACATTACATGTTAGATATGTAATCACAATGGTCATTCAGCTAGACAGTGCAGATTGGTAACTCACACCAATACACCAAAGAATATCAGACCTCCTATCATTTTTCATTCATGTGGGAAGGTTGGACACATCTCAAGGTCTTGCAGATCAAGAACAAAAGGAAAAGAGAATCCTAAGAAGTCTTTGTTTGAAGAATCAGGAGAAGTTAAGTTTGTGGAAGCTAAAGCTAAATCAAATAAAATATGGGTCGAAGTAAAGAAGGACAAGGAAGAGAACAAGGTAGCAGATGCATCCTTAGTGGATGCACCTTCTACTTTTGAATAGTTGACCCTCATGGTCTTAGGGGCAGCTTGTTGGAATAATGATACATTTGGCATCAGTGAATACACTTAGTGAAAACACTTATTCGGTTTTTGAATGCTTACCGAGCTTATCACTCAGCCCACAGCCTATACCAAGCATTCAGCAAAGCTCACCGATCAAATAGTTCAAACCGAGCAGTAAGGCAGTCACCGAGCATATGAGAAAAATAGCAGTTACCGAGCAGACGGTAGTTACCGAGTCATCAGTCGAAGACAACCGAGAAGTCAGTTTCTACCGAGTCACCAGTGGTTACCGAGTGACAATGTATTTACCGAGTCACCACAGCTACCGAGTTCCAAGCTACACTACGGGACTAGTATGAACCGACCCTCTACTCTTACCGAGAACATGACGATGCCGAGTACAGTAGTGGATGCCGAGTATCAGAAGATCACCGAGCCAGCTTAAGGAACCTAGCTTCTACCGACTCAGTAATACTTTGTTCACCTATATAAGGCCGACTTAGAAACATGT
>MU228461.1:252384-282784 GCA_018584345.1 Thuja plicata | reverse complement strand
CCCCCCCCCCCTCTCAGTGTTTCTAATAATTGGTATCTGAGCTCTGGTCCTTTGAAAGAAAGTTTAACCACTTGAGGAGATCATGGACTCAGCTAAAGAAAAACATTTGAAAAAGAATCTTGAAGTAGCTCTTGAAGATCTTGACAGATCTAAGAAGGAAAATGAAGAACTGAGATTGAAAAATGATGGATCTCAACTACTTATTAAAATACAAAGAAAAGATCTAAAAGATTGTTCTGCAAGTGATCTAGTACAAATGGTCAAAAAGCTTAATGAAGAGAACAAATCTCTAAAAGATAAACTTGAAGATCTGGAGGAACAGCTTACAGATAGACAAAACACCATTGAAGACAAGATCAAAGAAAGAAATCAATTGGAAGATAAAATTCTACAGGAAAACATGAAAGTCTTGGAATTGGAAAACATGAAGAAGAAGTTGGAATCTGAATTAACAGAAGCAAAGGATAAAATTGATAAAATTTACACAAGTTCTATTTTGATTCAATCCCAGGTCAATGCGCAAAGAAAAAAGGGGAACACTTCTAGTCTTGGATTCAATACAGCACAAGATGAAATCAAATCATCACAAGAGAAAGAAAAAACACTTGAAGCATCTTCAAAAGATAAAAAAGTTGAAGATACTACAGAGGTTATATCTGAACCACCTAAAAGAGAAATCAAGCAAGTTAACATAACTTGTTATGCATGCAATAAACATGGGCATTTGGAAAGAGATTTCAAAGAGGTAAGACCTTTTCAAGGTTATTGTTACTCTTGTAATAAGTTTGGTCACAGGGCTATACATTGCAGAAAAAGTCATAAGAATCAACATCAGCAGAATCACAGAAGTATGAATCAAAACAATCAAAGAAACCAACTCTCAACAAATTTGTAGAACATTACATGTCAGATATGAAACTACAATGGACACACAACAAAGCAATGCAACATGATGAGCAAGAACATCAGACCTCCTATCATTTGTCACACATGTGGAAAGGCTGGACATATTACAAGGTTTTGTAGATCCAAAACTCAGATACAAGAGGATCCCAAAAATTTTCTATTTGAAGAGAAAGGAGAAGTCAATTTTTTCAAAGCAAATGAATATTCAAGCAAAATATGGGTTGAAGTTAAGAAAGACAAAAATGTTGACAAAGTAGTTGATGCATCCTCAGTGGACGCACCCTCTACTTCTACCTGAATAGACCTTCTTGGTCTTAAGGGGAGCTATTCTAGCTTAGAACCCCTGTGCGGTTGCTGTACTCACTTTAGAGTATGCACCTTTGGATTCAAGGTTAAAATCTCATATTACAGCTATGTGCATTCACGCATTATCTAAAATACATCAGGATCAAAGTTTGAAAATCTCTATGCATGGTTGCAAGCATTAAATGCGGTAGATCGTACAAAAGGAAGTTCGTAGTTGATCATTTTCACAATTACATTTGAGAGAATAGAAATTGAAGATCATTAGAGCACTAAGACATCAAAGCATGAACGCATAATAGTTTGGCAGTTGGAATGAATGGATAATCAGTTTGAAGCGAAGCCCTAAGCCGTCGCGCCGTTTCAAAATTTCATGGAAACCCTACATAAGAAAAAAACAAGTAAGTATGGCGACCCTAGTTGTGTTTGATGTAGCAAAGAGGAAGAGGTTTATATTTAAGAAGTATCCATTCAAATCCATACTGGATGATGTGGAAGGGGCTTTCTCCAAAACCCCGCTTGGCATTGTTCACATGGAAGATATCCGCATGTACATTTACTGTAAAAAGGAATCATTAGGAGATGATAATATAGCTTCTCACATGGCATCAATTTTAAATAAAGAATTCACATTCAAAGATGAGTTTGCGCACTTACAAGATAACCCTATTGTCGAGTATTCAAATGTGCATGAGTTTGAAGAAACATAATGGGTCAAAATTCTGTTAAGCAAAATTCATGATGATCTTTTCTGGATTGGAGATGTCCCAGTCAAATCACTACTGAAATAATCCATTAGTTAACTAGACTTCCAATGACTGGACCTATGCTTCCCACTAGAAAGGATGTCAAGAAACAAATTGAGAAAGATTATTTGTCTAGGAGTGATAGGCATGGAATGACAATTGACCCTATCAAGGAAGATGACATTAAACTCATGACTATGATACTTGGATACAAGTTTCACCATGCAAGTAGGTTGAATAGTGTCTCTTCTGCAATAGTTCTTGTAGCTATCAGAATAGTGAAGGAAAACACCCAATACAACCTGTGTGAGATCTTGCACAGTCAATTGATTCACAATATCAGAATCATTAAGCATGATAGAAGCAAAACATTCAGGTTTGGATCTCTGATCATCTATTTATATCACCATATAGTTGGAAAGGTTGCAGACCTCTATCTAGACAAAAGAAAACCTAAAATGACTCAGATATCTCTTAAAGCCATAGTAGAAAGAAGTGCAAGAGATAAAATGGATATGGACGTAAAGATATTCAGGGTTGAAATGCAAAGCAGGTTCAGACTATTTGAGAACATAGTTGAAAAATACAGGGATACAATATGCTTTATGGTAGAGACAGATTGCACATGCATGGAGGTTGTTGAGCCTAGAACTAAGTGGATTCATCCAATAGGGTATGAGGTAGAAGACCATGTGCTAGAAGGATATGCGTAGGTCTTATTGTCAACACCTAAAGACCCTAATGAACCTAGATGGGGCACCTACAGAGAAAAGACCGCCGAAGTGGATATTGAACTAAAACTTGTTGTTAAAAAGAGGAAAGCATCCAAAATGATATCCAACATTTTGAGAAAGCATGGAGTCACACAAGAAGATTTGGATAAGGCAAAAGAAGCCAAAATTGCACAAGTTAAAATTGAGAAAACTGTGGAAACTTAGAAGAAGAAGGAGAAGAAAAATGAGGAGAGTACCACTGCGCCTACCACAACCATTGATCTAGACACTTCTCCACTTTCTGTACCTAGCAAGAAACCAAGAGGAAGGAAGAAAGTAGCTACAAATCATCCATCCTCAAGAGCTACTCAGAGAAAAGCTAAGAATGTTCAAGCTCCACCTAAGGTAGGTTTTAGACCCAGTCTAAATATCTTGAAGAACAAGATTATAAATGAAGGAAGATTGGATACACTTTCCAAAGTCTATGAAAAATATCAAGAAATTGATAAGACTGAGATACATTCTATGGTCATATCTCATATGATCAAGTTTAAGAAATTAGTTCTTGAACTTAAGACAGTAATACTAGATCAATTATGAAACATATTGGAGATCATGAAAAGACATGCTATAGAAGAAGACATTTAGATTAGAGAAGGAACCTTGGATACTCTTCTTCCTGTTTGTTCACATGATGAGAAGGCTATTCTGTTAGATCTAGTAAAGCCTCATCTCCGTATTAAGACAATAACTCTACAGATTATGAACAAAGAATATGAGCAGGTTGGAAAGGAGACTGAAAAGGCATTTACACAAGTATTTATGGATAGACATATGTATCCACCAATGACACCTACAACAAAGGTCACCCCAGCTCCTCCAAAACAAGTTACAACTCCAAAAATTAAGATTGCACCTATGATAGGTCCACAGGATTCAGTGCCCACAGTGACAATAACTTCTGAGACAGCTAAAGATACAGAAGATACTATAATAGTTGACAATGTCAAGATATCTATGACAGCTTCTGATAATGATATGAATAAGGTTGATGAAGCAATGAACACAGATGACACATCTCTACAGTAGAATGAAGTTCCTTCCATTGATCCAATAGACTTGGATAAGGAGAAAGATACTCAAGGTAATGAGATAGCAGTGAAGGAGATTCATGTCAAAAGTGAATGCGTTGACACAATTCAGAATACTATTTTCTCAACATCCACTCAACCATCTACATCGTTGTTGTCAAGGTTAACTCCTCACTCAGCAAGTATAGATGCATGGGAAGAAGAAGACCTTATAAAGATCAATGCCCTTGCCATGGAAAAGGAAAAAGAGAAACAAGTGATGAGGAACCCTCGCTTTGTGGAATCAATAAACATTCTGAATGAACTAGTTCTTTCTAATAAGAAAATTGCCAAAGTACAATCAGTTGCAGATGTAGACAACATCTTATCAAACTTCAAGTCACACTTCATGATCTTAGTAGAATCTGCTACTAAAATTGTAGAAGATGAATACAAGAAGGAGAGATTAAATGACTTGGTAAAGAACTTTACCTTAGATCTAAACTCCTTAAAGATTGGGCAGGCCATATTGAAGGAATTGGCAGAGAAAGGAAAGAAAATCATAGAAAACTATATGGATAGAGTGAAGCTCACCTCTGAGCACACTAAAAAGATAACAGAAGCAGAAGAAATGGTGGACAAAATAAGAAAATCAATTGAAAATTCCATGCAAGATATGAGCATATGCAACAATGTCTACCAAGGGCAGCTAGACAAAATTGAGAAGGCAAAACTAGAAATCAGCAAGATAAGGGTAAGGCAAACTCAGTTGAGGAATGCACTTGCGCCATCCCTAGCAGTTCTCAATGAGAACATCAAATATATTGATAGCACAATATAGACATATGATCAAGGTCCTTGCATAGATCTGATGAAAATGGAAAAGTTGACATATGCCCTATGCACGCATCTTCAAACTGTTGAAGCAATGAAAGTTTTTTAGCAGAAAGAGATTAAATCTCTTCAAGTTGTGTACCCAGAAGTCTATATAGAGTAAGTATGTTGAGGACTTATAGTTTTTTCACACCTTTGTCATTAATGTAAAAGGGGGAGTAGTATAGAATGTGTATATGAGGAAAATTATATATGTATATATCATTAAGTATTATGATATACAGTCATTTTTGTATGAAGTCATTTTGAGTAACTTAGCCACATTCCTTTGTTGCCATAAATGAAAATGGGGGAGATTGTTGGCAAGTTGACTTTGTGAGGAAGAATGACTTATTTTGTGTTTTCAATCATGGAAAAAAATTTATACTAAGTTTTTGTCAAAGATAACTTAGAAGATAAAATGACTAAGTACAGAAAATAGGACAAACAGAGAGATACAGAGATCAACACATCAGCGCATGAGTTAGAGATCACACAAAAACATGTGTTCTTAGATATATAATCTATGGTGTATATATATACTAGATCCAAACACACAGAGTATGAAACACCAGTACATAAAAGTTACAGACAGATTAGTAGACCTGCAGTCCAGGAAACAGAGCATGGAAGCCGACTATAGTTTTGATCAGCGTGTATGATATTATAATGTAATGGCTAAGCATATTTAGTTATAATATTGTAATAATTTAATTAATATTATAGTAAAAATTCTTAGGCCAACTTGTTTGGAAGCATTGTATATTTTTGTTTTAGGGCCAACTAGTTATTTGTTTTGGGTCGCGCCTATTCGGATTTGAAGATATAAGTATGTAATGTAAAGATATGTTACAAGTGTCAAAAATAGTGTAAGAAGAAGTTAAAAAGGGACAGTAAATGAATTTAGAAGATGATATATCTCTTTGAAGAAGTAAGAGCATCCACGCATACACGGAAATGATCAGACAATAGTTTCACTATAGCAGTTCATTTATGATATAGTGCATATCAACATTCAAAGGGTTTTAGCCTTCATCTTATTGGACAGTGAGTCCACCATGCCTAACAGGGTTATTGTAAAAGGACTCTTAATAGGGTCAGACCCTTAACCAGGTCATTGTACTCAATTTGTAAAGACTACTTCTAACAGGGCAAAGGAACTTTAACAGGTTCATTATACCTAGTACAATATTTTGTGGGTACTAATCCCCACCGGAGTTTTCCTTTGATCAAGGTTCTCCGTAATCAAATCATGTTTTATGTGTTCTTGTGTTAAGATTCTTGAATGCATATCTATTTTATGTTTAATTGGGTGAAATATAATAAGTAGATAAACACTGATTCACCCCCCCCCCCCTCTCAGTGTTTCTAACATTAACTTCTGTCCATTAGGCATGGGTGTACTCACTAGTTTTGAATCTTCCATTCCAAAAGTGTTTAGTATCTCTTTGACATATTTTGATAGAGTAATATAGATACCATTCTTCATCTGATATATTTGTAAGCCAACAAATTTTTTTATCTCACCAAACATAGACATCTCAAATTCAGTTTGCATCTCCTTTGCAAATTCTTGGCATAACATATCTTTTCCACAAAATATAATGTCATTAACAAAAATTTCAGCTAATAAAGATTATTGTTGTCATTGTTTCTTGCAAATCCAATCTTTATCTGATAATTGTGCAATCTTTCATACCATGCTCTTGGTGCTTGCTTCAGTCCATATAGTGCCTTGTGCAGTTTGCAAACCATATTCCTTTTGCTTCGGTCAATAAATCCACCAACTTGTTCAAAGTATGCTTCTTCTTCTAATATCCCATCTAGAAATGCTAACTTTACATCCATTTGATAGACTTTAAATCCTTTGTAGGCTGCATATGCGAGTAAGGTTCTTACACCTTTCAATCTTGCAACTGGAGCGAATGTGTCTCCATAGTCAATTCCTTCCTCTTGTGCATAACCCTTGCATACTAGTCTAGCTTTATTTCTTGTTACCTCTCCATGTTCATTCAAATTGTTTTTGAATAAACACTTAGTACCAATTACATTTTTGTTGTCAGACCTTGGTACCAGTGTCCAAGTATTGTTCTTTTCAATTTGCTTAATCTCTTTGTTCATGGCTTGAATCTAGTCTTCATTGTATAAGGCATATTTTACTGTTTTAGGCTCAGAATCACATAACAAGCAGCTTTCTTCTCTCAATTTTCTTCTTGTCATGACTTCAAAGTCCTTTGATCCTATGATTTGATCATGTTTATGGTGCCTTCTTACATAATTTTCCAAAGTAGGTTCTTTCCCTACTTTAAATTGATCATTCAAGTTCAATTCAGGTTGAAACTGTGACTTGACATCTCCATTAGATAGCTCAGCAGTCACTTCCTATTGCCCGATGATTTTGTTCTATGACTTGGCAGGTGTGGACTGTTTCTCAACAACTTCATTCTTAGTTTAAAGTAATTTGGTTAGAATCTTCCTCATCAGGATAGGTGAATTATTTGTAACTCTCAGGCTTAGTCATGCTTTTAGCTACATTCATTTCTACATATTCATCAATTCTAACATTTGAACTTTCCACAATTTTGTCAGTATTAGATTTCAAACACTTGTATGCTTTACTTTTAGTTGAATATCCAAGAAATATGCCTTCCTCACCTTTAGCATTAATTTTTCCATTTCTATTATCCTTCATTATGAAACATCTACTTCCAAAGACTTTAAAATATCTTACACTAGGTGCATACCCATACCATATCTCATAAGCTGTAGCATTTGTACCTTTCTTGATTTGTACTCAATTAAGGGTATAAACTGTTATACTTACAACTTCTCTCCAATATTTCTATACAACATTTTTCTCCATTTTTAGTGTTTTGGCACAATCCATGATAGATCAATTTCTTCTTTCAACTATATCATTCTGTGGTGGTGTCCTAGGAGTAGACATTTGTCTCTTTATCCCTCGGTCATTACAAAACCTGTTAAACTCATTAGAAATAAACTCACCTCCTCTGTCAGATCTCAGATGTTTCAGACTTTTACCTCTCTCCTTTTCAACTTTTTCCAAGTACCACTTAAACAACTGGAATGCATCATATTTTTCCTTAAGAAACATAACACTCATCATTATAGAGTAATAATCAACAAATAAGATAAAATATTTGTCTCCATAGTAACTTTTCTCACCAATAGGTCCACAAAGGTCAGTATGAACCAATTCTAGAATATCCTCACAAGTATGAGTTTTACTCTTGAAACTAGATTTAGTCATTTTTACCAATTGACATTGCTTGCACATTGTATTTTCAGGTTCCTTTAACTTAGGCATCCCTCTAACCAT
Organism: Thuja plicata; assembly: GCA_018584345.1. NCBI lineage: Eukaryota > Viridiplantae > Streptophyta > Pinopsida > Cupressales > Cupressaceae > Thuja > Thuja plicata. The sequence goes on along the minus strand of MU228461.1, from coordinate 274,833 downwards.
TTTCAATTTCCTTATGCTTACCAAGTTATCAAAGTTTACATGACACAACCTTTTATGCCATAACCAAACATCACTATATTATATTGTGCAATCAAGCTTGTCTCATTAGCTAAGTCTAGATAAAACAAGTTATCTTTTGTCTGCTCACCACTTCCAACTAATTCTCCATTGGCATCATAGATCTTTGCTTTCCTATGATGGAATTCAACTCTGTAACCAGAAGTATTCAGTTGTGCAACACTCAATAAATTATACTTAAGATCATCAACCCAATATACATCATCACATCTGATTTTGTCAAACAATTGAAGTGATCCTTTCCCTTTAACATGACATGGTGTATCATTTTCAAATTTAACATAACCACCTTTACACTGATCTAAGGTTTCAAATTTATCTTTATCACCGGTCATGTGATGTGAATAACCATTATCAATAATCCAATGATCACTTTTACTCATATAAGAAATTAGTGCAGTTTTCTCATCATCATCAGAATCATCTTTCATTGCAACATACACAACATCTATATCATTTTCACCAAATTTATCAGATTTACTATCAAAATCTTCTTCAGCTATATAGAAATATTTCTTACCTTTGTCTTTGTAATCATTGTACTTCCCAAAGTCTTGGTCATCCTTTCTGTCTTTATACTTGTTGTCTCTTCTTTCATCTTTTTCATTCTTATCAGGACATCTTGCAGCAATATGACCAACTTTGTTACCTGAAAAACAAAAAATAGGAAGTTTACCTTTGAATTTTACTTTTCCTGTAGATACTCTTCTTGGCATAAGTGCCTCAAGTTCTTCTAGATCATCATCAAAAGTGTCGCTGTTACTATCCACACATTTCTTTCCTTTGTTTGATTTTTTGAGGACCTTATGGGACATGAATGTAGATTCAATGGCTTTTGGAGTATAGTTATCAAAATTTGACATCTCAAATGCAATAAGTCTGCCTACCAAACTTTCCAAAGTCAAATTGTTGTTAGGAGTACATCTCAATTCTTGAATTGCAGATACTCAAATAGCATAAATAGGAAGAAGTGTTCTCAGTACCTTTCTCATAATGGTGTTATCATCAATCATTCCTTTAGCTCCTCTAATAGAATTTACAACTTCCTTTATCCTACCATAATATTAAACTACATTTTCTCCTTCTTGCATTTTCATTTCATCAAACTTACCTCTCAAGCTTTCAAATTTGGCTCTTAGAACATTTGTGTCACCTCCATAGATGGTTTCAAGGGCATCCCACATTTTTTTTTCACTTCTATAGTTCTTTATGTTTTCAAACTCATGATATTTGAGGGATGATGCAATCTCCAACATTGTTTGCTTATGTTCTTGCTTTTCTCTTAACTGTGCAACTGTTACCCAAATTTTCCATTCTGTGCAAATTGGCCTAGTCTGCCCTGTCTGGCAATCCTCTGTCATATGATCTCTAGGTCTTAACTCTGCTAAAACCCTACAAAAACCCTAAGTCCTTCATGTTTGAACAAGGTAAAAACCCTAAGTCTTGGCTCTTATGTTTTGCAGTTACTTTTATGTCACTAAGAGCATGTGCTTATTTCTCAGTCGCGTTATCACCATGCCTTGGTCAAATATTCCTTTTCTTCCTCCGACTCTGTGTTTCTTCTTGTCGGTCTCGTGATAGAATGGAATATTCCTTCTGTGTCTCCCGACTTAGCGTTTGTTCTTTGGTCGCAAGGTTGCCAAATATGTCATAAGCCTTTGCGGAAAGTGGGACCCAAGTCTTCAGTCGCTTGATCGCTTAAGCCTCAGCGAATATTCTCTTTTCTTTCCTGACTTTGCTTTTCACTTTGTCACATAGTCTCTGAGCCATAAGGAATATTCTTTCTTGGTTCTCAGACTTCACGATTAGTCCTCAGTCGAGATGTCACGGGATGATATGTTACAAAGCAGGGGCCCACCTTAGTCGTGAAGTCGCGTGAAGAACTCAGCAGTCAGTGAAACATCTTCTGACTTCACGGTTGCCCTTGGTCGCCATGTTGCTGGATCAGGTCAAAGTCAACGGTTAAGTAGGCTTCATGTCGTGTGATCGCCACATTCAGTCACAGCTAATAGTTAAGGAGGCAGTCAGTCGTGTAGTCTCTAGATCTAACAATGATTAAGACTTGCCTATCAAGACTTCGCGACTAGCCATCTGTGGTCCCCAGTCGCCTTGTTGCCAGAGAAGAATGATGACTCAGCTCCCAGTGTATAATGGATGAACTAATGGCTATGTGACATGTGTCATATGGCGAATGGATGCGGGCCCTCAGTCCGGTAATCGCCAGATGAAATAAATTGGGTCACACAACTTGGTGATTGTTCTTGTCGTGGGATCGCAGAAAAGGTTAAGGGTATGCTTAATTATTCAGTGACTTAACGATGGCCGTCTGATGCAAATCTTAGAGGATCCTACGGTGGTCCCTAAGTCTGGTGATCAAAGTGCCCTACGAGAAAAGTACTCCCAACTCAGCGATAAGGGTAGTCGGGATGTCACTAGAAAGATTAAGGGCACATACAAATTGTTAAGGTAAAGGTCAAGGGCTCAGACGGAGGATTACCCGACTTGGCGACTGGCATTGTCGCGTGGTCTCAGAACAGAGAGATAACATCCGGCGACTAAGAGAAAACCGTGGCGGCTAAGGGAAGCAGCTAGTAGCCAGGTTGCGGGATAGATGATGAGTTAAGGTTTTCTCCTCGCGACTTTGATTTACGCAATCAGGATGTTGCCAGATCGTGACTCAGGTTTTCCAGGGGTTAAAAGAGATGCAGTGTCGCCAGGTCATGAGATATAACTGTGGTTAGTATCTGAGTTCAGTGATAAAGAGACTAGCCGTTGTCGCGTGGTCGCCTGACCTGGAATTTGAAAAATGGCGGAAAAGTTTACACTATTTTATCGCATGGTTGCCGAGCAATGGGATCAATGAAGAAACAGCTTGCGGGTCTGTGACGAGCTGAGGAGAAGTTGTCATCGCGCAGCCGCTGAGGAAAAAGGTAAAAGAAGAAACAGAGCGCGGGTGTGCGATTGACAAAAGGAGCTCATCGCGCACTCGCTGAGTAATGAAGACAAAGAAAGATCTATCTACGGATCTGCGACGAGCTATAGAAAAGGTGCCATCGCGAATTCGCTAAGCAATAAGGTAAATGAAAAGATAGCTCGCGACTGAGCGATTGATGAAAAGGGGTGTCCTCGCCTACTCGCACAGAAAGTAAAACAAAGTGAAAGCTGCTCGTGAGTGCGCGATCATAGAAAATGTAATGAATGAAGAGCTCGTGGCTTAGTCGCTCAGAGTCCAGAGGAAAGAGAGAATACCCCGCGACTATGCGATGATGATGCAGATGAGGTTGTCAGAGCCCAGGATGTCTCAGTTGCAGAGGGATTTCCAAAATTGATTAGAGGGTTTCTAATCATAGAAAATTATACACAGAGCAGTCTACCGATGTTTGAATAGATTTGTTTCAATGTCGGTGAAAAAGGGGAGATTCAGCGTGTTGTAGAGCAGAGCAGAATTATGGCTGAGTTTCCAGAAGTGCCAGGAAGCTTAGAGAAGAAGTCTTGGGTGATGACAAGGAGAACACTTGGCCATGCATTGTTCACAGACAAGAGGGAGATTTATTATAGAGAAGTATAGGTGAACAGGTGTGCATGACTATTCAGAGTGAACATAAATGCTACTATCCACCGTCTACCAAATCTGATCGCAATTGCCAGATCGAGAGAAGAGAAGGAAAATATCTGTGAATATCTGTTTGACTCGGTCATTCTCCACCACCTCTTCTCTCTCTTTTCCTCTCTCCTATGTTTTAGGGTTAGGGCTTTCCAGGACCATCCAAATCTTGTTGCATCCTAAGGGATTCCAAGATGGTCATAGCCCTATATATAGCAGAAAAGTTGCAATTGCAAGGGTCGGTTCTTCTTCCTTTTGTTCTTGCTGTCCTTGTAACTTTTCTGAGTTCTTGATAGAGACAAAAAGATTTTGTAACCCAGGAGTTAATTTTTATGTAGAAGGCATACTCTGTGACATTTCTGTGTCCTTGGTGTATTTTTTGTATGAGTCTGTAACTCATTGTGGAAATATAATATGCAGAGTTTTAGTTCTTGGATCAATTTGTTGAATTGTGTCAACCTTGTCTCTTTTCTGCTTGTCTGTATGTGTCTTGATCGTTGATAGATTAATTGTGAATGATTTTATTCCTCTTAATCAGTCCTTTCACAGCATCTACTTGCAGAAGAGTATGTCTGCTTACAGGTTGTAACTAGTGTTTTACTGTTTGAGCTGTTAAACTGTGAAGTCTTTCCCTTTAACTGGTTCAATCATGACCTTGTTATGAAATATTTATGCATGCCTATACAGGGGACTTTTGTTTTAATTACAATTCAGAGTTAGTTGACCCAGGGGTTTATCCTATGTGTGTTATGTTTTCATGCCAAATTTGGTGCATCACCTAGTAGGTAGTTTGCTTTCAGTCATTTCCCTTTCAAAGCAATCCTTCTATCCCTTTCCCTCAAAAGTTTTACTTTCCTGTTAAGAACTAAATTAAGGTGATTATCCAAGAGGAACTAGCCTAGAATCTGGAGGTCTCATCTCAGTTAGCATAGGTCCCACAACCTGGAGATGATTCCCTTGTTATACTGGATTATCAAGACCAAGAGAGCTTGAGATCAAAGGCGCAAATTCAGTGCATAACATTTTTGGCATGCCTGGTGGGACCAAAGAGCTATTTCTAAGCTCTTTTGAGAAGACATTCTGCTGTTGTTTGGTGTGGACAGTAGTATTTTCTTCCTTTGGAGGCAAGTTCTAATCACATCTGGCGACTCTGGAAGGTCTACTGGTTTCGAAGATCAAGTGCTGGTATGTTTCAAATCTTCCATTTTTGAGAATTCCAGTTAGTTACATGAGTAGAGATGTCAAGTTATTATGGACAGTCAGGTTATTTACCATCCTATCATGAGAGCTATGCTCAATGGGCTGGTCATCATCCTTTTCAAATCCATCCACCCACCCTTGCTTTTATCCCAAGCTTCTATGCAGATGCACAAGGCCGTCATTACATCCAGCATGCCCCAAATGAATATGCCCTCATGCAAGACTATGAAAAGGCCCTCGAACAAGATCACTCATGGGAACAAAGGGCACAACAGCAAATGCAAAGCCAGCTACCCCCTCCTATTTACCACCCACCCTCCCCTGCTCAGCCCAATTGGCAACAGACCCTGAACTCAGATTCCACAAAAGCACCAGAAAAGCTGGAGGAGCAATTGCTTGACCTAATCAAGAAAGTGTCTGAAATCAGGGAGAAATGAGAGTTGGAGGCTCAAAGTTATGAGCAAGAGTGCATCCCTTATCAAACAGAGGAGGCTCTGGTTGGTAAAAAACAAATGATTGATCAACAACAAGAGATGTCGGCTATTCGGGAGCGACATCATAAAGAGATAGAAGAACAAAGAAAATACTATGAAGGGGTGTTAGAGACACAAAAAAGGCATATGCGAACACAAGAAAAGGAAAAGTTCGATGTCAGATGGAAGCAGTATGAGGAGGTTATTGTAGGGCAACGATAAAGTTAGGCAGCCCTTGCAACCAATCTCGCAACACTGAAGAAGGTTTGTGAAGAAAACTTGTTAAAGGTTACTACTGCTGCAGCTACAAAAGAAGACAATTTTAAAAAAGTGCTGATAGCCAATGAAGAGTTTCATGCAAAAGAGTTAGAAACACAAAATTTTCTACAAGAGGTAGAGATTCAAAAGCATGAGCAGCAAAAGGGAAAATTTGAAGAAGATCTTGATCCCCAAATTTTCTGCAAAAATAGAGGAGCTAAGATTACAAGCTTCTGAACAGGAGACTCTTAGGCCTAGGATCCCAAGTTGGAGGACCCATTTTTCTAAGCCTTCTATTTCCACCCCTAAGCCCTCTCAATTCCATATCCCAAGTTTCATGGCAAAATATTCCTTTCAAGAGCCTGTGCTTGAGATTCAGCCTACCACTCTACAGGAGCAACCTATTCAAGAGGGTTGTTTATCCCAAGAGGCCCCTCTGGTCTCTCAAGAGGATCAAGTATGGTGGATACCCCAATGGACTCTACCTCTTGGTGTTCAGATGCCAAGTCTTTTCAAGGATACTACTCTAGTATTCGAGCAGGGACCTGTGGCACATGAGCTTTCATGTGATGAGGAGGATGAATATGAGGTATTAGTGCAGAGTGATGACTGTGATGAGGAGGGATAGAAAGTTGTGGAGGAAGAGATGGATTCCCAGCCTGTGCTTTTGGCTGATTTGTTTGATGAGCTTCCCCTCTTTGTCGATGATGAAGAAGAGATCATACCATCACCTATGGGTGAGGATCAATCAGAAGCAGGTTTGCAGCAACAAGAGCACGATATACATCAGGAGGAGCTATCATATCAAGCTCACATACACCAGCAAGAGATGGAGGCTCAAAGGTATGAGAAGGAGTTTATTGCCAAGCAAGTTACATTTAAAGAGGAACAAATGAGGTAGTTAGTAAAGAGATTACAAGAGTTAGAAGCTCAAGAAGCTCCTTGTACCTTTAGTCAGCCTATAATTCAAGAAGGATCTAAGCTGGAAATTCCAAGTTATAAGCCTACCGAAGAAGTAAGGAAGCCCATACAAGAGCCCTTGTGTGAGCATGATCAACTAGCCCACTTTATTGGCTCTCAGTCAGAGGAGGTTTTTAGCTCAAATCTGATAGAGCAAGAAGTATTGGATTTAGTTGCAGATCTTCCTATGTATTCTGGGATGGATAGTCAACAAATTGCATCTCCGGCTACAGATCAAGAGAAAGAGGAAGAGATTTTGATCACTTCGGTATAGAAGGGTGTCCATGATCAAGAAAATGACCAAAGCTTAGAGAGTTGTTTTGACAACATTATTGCAGATTTCTGTGAGAGGCTTGAGAGGCCAGAATTTGTGCCTATTCAAGTGTGCTCTATTGTGGAGGATTTTCTTCCTAGTAATTATGTGCAGGACTGCAAGTTAGAACCAAGTGCTCTAGATTCCCAGGAGATCAGTAGCTTTGATGAGCCCCTGGCCTATTCAAAAGAAGAGGATAGTAGTCCCCTGACTAAGGATGATGACTTAACATGGCTATCCTAGATGGAAGACAGCCATGAAGAGAAAAAAGAAGCTATCAAGGAAAGTATTACTGTCAGACTTTCAAGAGGCTGCCCCATCAGGTACTTGGCCTAGAAGGAGTTTACTGAGGCCCCTCCATATGACCAATCAGAGGAAGGTAAACTTGATCTCATTTTTACAGAGGCAGGTCTTAATTATCTGATAAATATTTATGTGCCTCTAGTTCTTGTAGTTACCCTTGTGGACTCAATGCAAAATATCCTGATGAGAAAGGGTAGCTATTTTTCGCAACCAGTGAATGGTTTTGTTTGACCAGCTTCTGCACTGGTTAGTTTAGTTTTAGTTTAGGTTTCTTTTTTTCTTCCAATTTTCTAGAGTAGTTTCCTATTTTCTAAGAAGTGCTTGTGCACAAGTTTTTCCCTATCAAATTTTGTGTTCAGAGTGACTCCATGCCCAATGGGGATGTCAAGGCAACTGGTCTTTATGCTTAGCAGGCAACAATCCCGTAGAAGTCGCCAAAATGTTACCCAAATTTTCCATTCTGTGCAAATTGGCCTAGTCTGCCTTTGTCTGGCAATCCTCTGTCATATGATCTCCAGGTCTTAACTCTGCTAAAACCCTACAAAAACCCTAAGTCCTTCATGTTTAAATGAGGTAAAAACCCTAAGTCTTGGCTCTTATATTTTGCAGTTACTTTTATGTCACTAAGAGCATGTGCTTATTTCTCAGTCGCGTTATCGCCATGCCTTGGTCGAATATTCCTTTTCTTCCTCCGACTCTGTGTTTCTTCTTGTCGCGTGGTCTCGTGATAGAATGGAATATTCCCTCTGTGTCTCCTGACTTAGTGTTTGTTCTTTGGTCGTGAGGTCGCCAGATATGTCATAAGCCTTTGCAGAAAGTGGGACCCAAGTCTTCAGTCCCTTGATCGCTTAAGCCTCAGCGAATATTCTCTTTTCTTTCCTGACTTTTCTTTTCACTTTGTCATGTAGTCTCTGAACCATAAGGAATATTCTATCTTAGTCCTCAGTCAGGATGTCGCGGGATGATATGTTACAAAGCAGGGGCCCACCTTAGTCGTGAAGTCGCGTGAAGAAATCAACAGTCAGTGAAACATCTTCTGACTTCATGGTTGCCCTTGGTCACCATGTCGCTGGATCAGGTCAAAGTCAAAGGTTAAGCAGGCTTCATGTCGCGTGATCGCCAGATTCAGTCACAGCTAATAGTTAAGGAGGCAGTCAGTCGCGTAGTCTCTAGATCTAACAATGATTAAGACTTGCCTATCAAGACTTCGCGACTAGCCATCTATGGTCCCCAGTCGCCTTGTCGCCAGAGCAGAATGATGACTCAGCTCCCAGTGTGCAACGGATGAACTAATGGCTGTGTGACATGTGTCATACGGTAAATGGATGCGGGCCCTCAGTCGGGTAATCGCCAGATGAAGTAAATTGGGTCACACGACTTGGCGATTGTTCTTGTCACGGGATCACAGAAATGGTTAAGGGTATGCTTATTTATTCAGTGACTTAACGGTGGCCATCCGATGCAAAGATTAGAGGATCCTACGGTGGTCGCTAAGTCTGGTGATCAAAGTGCCCTATGAGAAAAGTACTCCTGACTCAGCGATAAGGGTAGTCAAGATGTCGCTAGAAAGATTAAGGGCACATACAAATTGTTAAGGTAAAGGTCAAGGGCTCAGACGAAGGATTACCCGACTTGGCGACTGGCATTGTCGCGTGGTCTCAGAACAAAGAGATAACATCCAGAAACTAAGAGACAACCGTGGCAGCTAAGGGAAGTAGCTAGTAGCCAGGTCGCAGGATAGATGATGAGTTAAGGTTTTCTCCTCGCGACTTTGATTTACACAGTCAGGATGTCACCAGATCGCGACTCAGGTTTGCCAGGGGTTAAAAGAGATGCAGTGTCGCCAAGTCGTGAGATATAACTGTGGTTAGTATCTGAGTTCAGCAACAAGGAGACTAGCCGTTGTCGCGTGGTCGCCTGACCTGGAATTTGAAAAATGGTGGCAAAGTTTACACTATGTTATCACATGGTCGCTGAGCAATGGGATCAATGAAGAAATAGTCGCGGGTCTGCGACGAGCTGAGGAGTTGTCATCGCGCAGCCGCTAAGGAAAATGGTAAAAGAAGAAACAGAGCGCGGGTGTGCGATTGACAAAAGGAGCTCATCGTGCACTCGCTGAGTAATGAAGACAAAGAAAGATCTGTCTGCGGGTCTGCGATGAGCTACAGAAAAGGTGCCATCGCGAAGTCGCTAAGCAATAAGGTAAATGAAAAGATAGCTCGCGACTGAGCAATTGATGAAAAGGGGTGTCCTTGCCTACTTGCACAGAAAGTAAAACAAAGTGAAACCTTCTCGCAAGTGCATGATCATAGAAAATGTAATGAATGAAGAGCTCATCGCTTAGTCACGCAGAGTCCAGAGGAAAGAGAGAATAGCCCGCGACTGTGCAATGATAATGCAGATGAGGTCGTCAGAGCCCAGGATGTCTCAGTTGCAGAGGGATTTCTAGAATTGATAAGAGGGTTTCTAATCATAGAAAATTATACACAGAGAAGTCTGCCGATATTTGAATAGATTTGTTTCAATGTCAGTGAAAAAGGGGAGATTCAGCGTGTTGCAGAGTAGAGCAGAATTATGGCTGAGTTTCCAGAAGTGCCAGGAAGCTTAGAGAAGAAGTCTTGGGCGATGACAAGGAGAACACTTGGCCATGCACTATTCACAGACAAGAGGGACAGTTATTACAGAGAAGTATAGGTGAACAGGTGTTCATGACTATTCAGAGTGAACATAAATGCTACTATCTACCGTCTACCAAATCTGATCGCAATTGCTAGATCGAGAGAAGAGCAGGAAAATATCTGTGAATATCTGTTTGACTCGGTCATTCTACACCGCCTCTTCTCTCTCTTTTCCTCTCTCCTATGTTTTAGGGTTAGGGTTTTCCAGGACCATCCGAAGCTTGTTGCATCCTAAGGGATTCCAAGATGGTCATAGCCCTATATATAGCAGAAAAGTTGCAATTGCAAGGGTCGGTTCTTCTTCCTTTTGTTCTTGCTGTCCTTGTAACTTTTTTGAGTTCTTGACAGAGACAAAGAGATTTTGTAACCCAGGAGTTCATTTTTATGTAGAAGGCATACTCTATGACATTTTTGTGTCCTTGGTGTATTTTTTGTATGAGTCTGTAACTCATTGTGGAAATATAATATGCAGAGTTTTAGTTCTTGGATCAATTTGTTGAATTGTGTCAACCTTGTCTCTTTTCTGCTTGTCTGTATGTGTCTTGATCATTGATAGATTAACTGTGAATGATTTTATTCCTCTTAATCAGTCCTTTCACAGCATCTACTTGCAGAAGAGTATGTCTGCTTGCAGGTTGTAACTAGTGTTTTACTGTTTGAGCTGTTAAACTGTGAAGTATTTCCCTTTAACTGGTTCAATCATGACCTTGTTATGAAATATTTATGCATGCCTATACAGGGGACTTGTTTTTTACTTACAATTTAGAGTTAGTTGACCCAAGGGTTTATCCTATGTGTGTTGTGTTTTCATGCCAAATTCGGTGCATCACCTAGTAGGTAGTTTGCTTTCAGTCATTTCCCTTTCAAAGCAATCCTTCTATCCCTTTCCCTCAAAAGTTTTACTTTCTTGTTAAGAAGAAAATTAAGGTGATTATCCAAGAGGAACCAGCCTAGAATCTAGAGGTCTCATCTCAGTTAGCATAGGTCCCACAACCTGGAGATGATTCCCTTGTTATACTATATTATCAAGACCAAGAGAGCTTGAGATCAGAGGCGCAAATTCAGTGCATAACAACAACATTGAGAACTCCTGTAGGGGCTACATATTCTTGATTAACATAATGTTTAGCAGAATCACCAATACCAGCCAAGTGAAATTTCATCAAACTTTTCCATGCAGGAAAGTTATCCTTGTTCAACCTTAGTAGCTTCCTTTTATACATCTTGATCTTTTGCTCCAAGTACCTTCAAACTATTTTCAAGAGAACTAAGCTCTGATACCAATTATTAGAATGAATTAAAAATAACTAAGAGGGAGGGTCAATCAGTTATCCTTAGGTCTAGATGTGCCCATTTAAACTTTATACCAATTTGAACAACTCAGATCTGCTTGACAACAATAACATAAAAGTGCGCAGTTTGCTGTACTAATGAAATAATCTTGCAGAAACTTAACAATAAAATACAACATAAACATTCACACATTTTGACACCATGATTTAATGTGGAAACCCAATATGGGAAAAACCACCAGTAACATGCTACCAAAAATTCACTCTTCTGAAGTGAGCTCTTTTAGGAGCCAACCCTGTTAAAGGTTACAAAACACACTATCAAATGTGACCTAGTTAAAAGATTTAATCACCCTATCAAGAGTGGCCTTGTTAGAGGACTTAGAACATTCCAATCTGAATGTCACATTTCTCAAAGGATTTATACAATGACTGTTATGTCAACCTGGTTAAAGGATTTAAAATGATACAGTGGTTAGAAAGTAATCAGAAGGTGTGATTTGATTCATACAACTTACTTTGCCAATCTAGATCTAATTCATCTCTAATGCTAATTTACTGAGTGGCCTTGATTCTCATCTCAAACTCTAGATCTTCTTGGAAATCCATCAAGAAATCTCTCTCTACTTCTCTACTCAACCTTCTTTTCTAGATCATTCCAATCAGTCAATTAACCAGGCAATCCTCTTGCATACAACTTCTTACACTGCATACTTCATGAATAACCCCTTGAGGTTATCATAAACCTCTTCATCTAGGTTAGACAAATCTTTTGCCGCTTAATCAAGATTGTAGATCTTAGTTTAGGTCAGATCCAACAGATCTTTCTGTGTGATGAAAATGTGTCACACTTCTATGAGTCATTCCATCCAAGGTTTCTCAAGAATGAGGCCTCAAATATCGACTCATAGATCTCTAGTCATGGAGTACAAAGGTTTGTAATGGAGGCCCTCAGATTGACCTAGTTGTACCCATGGAAGTACACCATGAAATGAGAGATTCAATGCATGAAATTGAAATCTATTCTATATGATTGCAATGCATGAAAGGAAATTAATCTAAATGATAAAAATTCATGATTAATCTATGAAAGGAAATACAAATGAAAGATTAATCTATGAAAAGAAACATGGATCTAATATAATTGAATAGCCATGGATGCAAAAAGAAGACAAGAAGAGAGAAGTTGCAATATCCAAGCTTGAGTGCTCAAATTCTCCTCTAAAATTGCTCTCCAAACCTGCAGCATAAAAATACTATGAAAAAGAGGTATCTTAGAATGAGAAGGAGAGGGTTGCTTATAGAGAAAAGTGAATGGTTGAGATTAAGAGGCAAAAATCAAAGGCTATGATTAAGAGGCAAAAATCCCACCACTTAGGAAGATGTGAAGAAAAAGGGATTTTATTTAATTTATTTCCTTTTTCAACAAAGAGGGATTTAAGTGGGGGTTTTTTATTTATTTAATTAAAAGAGGGGTTTTCTTTATAATTAAATAAATTAGAAGAATTTTATTTAATTAAATGGGAGAAATTTAATTTAATTAAATAAGATGAATTTAATTAAAAGGGAGATTAAATCTTTTAACTAAATAGGAGGCATTTTATTTAATTAAAAGGGAGATTAAATTTTTTAATTAAATACAAATGATCAAACCTTAGGAAATATTGAAATAATTGAATTAATTACAATTTGATCAAGGAAATTGATTTGAATTGAAAATGTTGCAAAGCATTGATTCAGGAATTTGACAAATTGATAAAATGATAAATGGGGCCCACAGTCCAGGGACTATTTGAGGGTGCATACATTTGCCCCTCTTTGACTAATGTGTGATCATTTTGGGAACACATGTAGTCAAAGAATGCAGTTGAAGTGTGAGATCAATTTGGGATCACAAAACAACACAAATATCAACACCGTTGTATGTAAGTAATTGACATCAGGACAAAGATAAGAAAATTGAAAAAGACAAGGTCAACACCGTTGTTTGTAAGTAATCGACATGTCTGGGATATCTCAAGAAAGGTTTCCCCAAGCAAAGAAAATGATAGGATTGATAAAGCTAAATCAAGGATTGAAGTGTGATAGGTACTACCCCCTCATGATCGAAATTGAAATGAGATAGAGGAGAAACAACAAATTGATAAATTTGATCAAATCAAACTAGAGATAAGGTTCTTGATGTAAGATGAAAGGTATAAGGATCACAGAACCAAGGTAGATCATCAAGCATGAAAATATTATGCCCCAAGGTTGAATTAGAAGAAAATAAGTAGGGTGAAAGTGAATGGAATATAGAATTTTGGAAGAAGTGGAAAGAAATGGAGAGAAGAAAGAGAATTTTTCTAAAGAAAGAGAATACCCCAAAATAAATCAACTGTTTAAGATATAAAATTTTGATTGCGATCACAAAAGAAGATAAGGAAATGAAGATCAAACATGACCACAGTTGATTAAAAGTCCATAAGAAAGATGAAGGAAAACCCTCTCAAACTCATAATGCAGCCTAAAAATGCAAATTAAAATGAAGTCTAACAATGCAAGATACATAAAAATGCAAAGGTGTACTTGCAATAGAGCAACTGTAACATAGGAATTTGTGTTCATCATTCATAAGAGAATGTAAAGGAACTTATTTTCATCTTTGGGCCATTATTAACAGACATCAAAAAATCACACAATCATCACTAGTCACAAGTGCAACTATGAAGATATGAATGTGATTTATATCAGATTGAAATGTGGAAAGATTCTAACATAAGCATCAAAGACATAAAGGTCAAGATGGTTGTGATGTTAGCTTACCCAATTTAATATAGCAAAACCATGCTCGCATCAAGGCATCGAGGCCAAGATGACCAGCAGAACAATTGTGCAAAAATAATGAAGCATAAAGAAGGAAGCAAATAAAGACATGCCCCATGCCCCAAGTCGTCTAGCTACACATCATGGAGAGACTTATCAGACAAGGACACTCAATGAAAATCAATAACAGTTAGCACACAAAGAAAATATCATGACATAGCTCAAGCATTAAGTGTTGCATTTAAAAATTTAAGTGTGTTAACTGATACTGAGTTTCGAGGATAAGGTTTAAATGCTCGCAAGAAGGTAAGACCACATGACAAAACGGGGTAAGACCAAACTGATAAGTGTTGAAAAACACTCAATGTCAGGGGTTGTATTGAAAAATACAGTTTAGGTGGTATTAAAAAACACCATTTGTGAGATGTCCTAAAGGCTAACGCATCCAAGAGACCAAAGCTAACACAGGTATGCCCCCTAGACAAAGAAAAAAAACAATTCCAGACCAAGGCAACAAGGACAAGGCATGATGGAGAGAGGCTAAGTATCGAGGCATGCGCTAAGAAACAAGGGGTGCAAAGGCCTCAAGTAGCACCTGTTTCTAGGTTTTTACCAGATGGATTTTATTACAATTTTTCATTTTTTCATTTTTTTCATTTTTTTTTCAGGACTTTTAATAATTTTTTTCAATTTTTTGCTACCAAGGCGCCTGTTTCCAGGTTTTCACCAAGGCACTTTTTCTATTTTTTTGAATTTTTTGAATTTATTTTTTTATTTTTTATTTTTGGAATATATTATTTTTTTGAAGATACATCAAAGTGCCTATTGCTAGGTTTTCACTAAGATGATCATATTTCAGGACATTTTCCAAGTTTTAGAATTTTTCACAATATATCATTTTTTTTGGATTTTTTTAGGATCAATAATTATGTATAAAGGATGCCCCCAGACAGAACGGGCATCATGGATAGAACTTCTTCAGGTGCAAGACATTGATAGGATTAGGGATCTGTTCTCCCTTTTCTGTAGATAGTAAATAAGCACCTGTCCCAAAAACTTCTATAATATAAGGTCCAAGCCAATTAGGTTCAAATTTTCCCTTTTGATCTCTATGTTGTTGATTCTTAGGATTTTCACATAGGACAAGATCTCCTACTTGGATTTCTCTAGGGTGAACCTTTTTGTTGAAGGCTTTGGACGTGCGATTTTGATAGACCCTCATATGGTCAAATGATGCTTGATGTTTTTCATCTAGAAGTTCTAACTCTTGAAGTCTCATGGCGTGGTAGTCTTCATCTATAACTAGACCATGGAGAGAAACTTGAAGTCAAGGAATTTCAACCTCCAAAGGTAACACTGCTTCAACACCATATGCAAGAGCAAAAGGAGTAGCCCCAGAAGGAGTATGAATATTCGTTCTATAGGCCCACAAATTTGGATTTATCTATAAATTCCAATCTCTACCATTCTTATAGACTATTCTATGTAAAATTTTAAGAATGGTCTTGTTTGATGCCTCTTCTTGACCATTTCCTTGCGGGAAGTAAATGAAGAACCAATGTTGTTTAATCTTGAATTTCTTGCAGAGTTGTTTAAGGTCCTTATTTTGAATTAGCCTTCGTTGTCAGTGATAATCTTGGAAGGCACTCCATATCGACAGATGATATGTTTCAAAATGAATAGAGAGACTATCTAGCCTGAGGCAACAAAAAGTGGGACAACTTCTACCCATTTAGTGAAGTAATCGGTAGTAGTGATAATAAACTTGTGTCCACCTGATGAGTTGGGATGAATCTGCCCAACAACATCAAAGGCCCAGTGCTAAAATGGCCATGAGATATAGAATGAATGAGCTCCCTGCCTGGATCATGTATCAGGTTGCCATGTTTTTGACACTTTCCATATAACTTTGCAAAAGATACTGCATCAATCTGCATCGTGGGCCAATAGTACCCTACCCTAAGTAACCTTCAGGTCATGGAAAGACCATTGAAGTGTCTCCCATAGATGCCCTTGTGAATGTCAACTAACACCTGGTCAGATTCTTCCTTTTCTAAGCATCTAAGAAGTGTTCCATCTAGACCCCTCCTATACAATTCACCAATGATAAGGGAATGGCGAGAGGCATTTTAGGTAAGGTTTCAGCATTTAGATTGATTAAATGTTTTAGGTATAATGCCATCATGAAGGTACAAGTAAATGGCACCATAACGGGATCACTCATGACCAACAGGGGTACAAATAACATGGATTTCTTGGGATCCAAAGATAGGGTGATACAACTCTTCCACCAGGAATTCAAATCTTGATTCATGTTTCTCTAACTGAAGGAGTGAAGAAAGTGTAGCCATAGCATCAGCTACTTTGTTTTCTACTCTAGGGATTTGCTGAAATGTAACAAATGTGAAGTATCTCTTCAAGGAATCAACCATTTTCTTGTAAGGTGCCATTTTCTCATGCTTTTTTTGATATTCATCATTAACTTGGTTGATTATCAATTGTGAATCCCCATAGATGTGTAACTCTTTAATTCTCCATTCTATGGCCATCTTAAGTCCATTTGTTAAAGCTTCATACTCAAAAATATTGTTTGTACATGGGAACAATAATTTGTAAGACTTAGGAATCGTGTACCCATGAGGAGAAACAAACAACACACCAGCTCCTGGACCATTTTGCATAAAGGATCCCTCAAAGAACATCCTCTATGTTCTTTCAATCCTATACATAAGATGCTTATCTGGGAAATCAACTTGAATAGGTGCATCATCTTGTAATGGGAAATCAGCCAATTGATCTGCTATGGCTTTTCCTTTGATTGCCTTACGCTCAATGTACTCTATGTCAACACTAGAAGTATCATCATCCAGTTAGCAAGACTACCTATGAGGGCAGCCTTACTTAGCAAGCATTTGAGTGGATCTATTTTTTCTATGAGGTGTATAGTGTGCGCAAGCATGTAATGTCACAAATTTTGGGAAGGAAACACAACAACAAGGAAATATTTCTCAATGCTAATGTAATTAACCTCATATAAAACAAGAGTACGGCTAATGTAGTATATTTCTCTTTCTTTCCCATTTTCATCAAGTTGATCTAGTAATGCCCCCAAGGAAGATTTTTTCACTGAAATGTATAAAATAAGTGGTTTCCCTAGGATAGGAGGCATTAAAATAGGATGATTTTCCAAACATCTTTTGATTTGATCTATGCTCTTTTGACAATCCTCATTCCAAACACATTTGACTCCTTTGTGTAAGTTCTTGTTAAAAGGTTGAGCTCTATCTACCAATTGTGAAATAAATCTCCTTAAAGATTGAAGATGTCCCTGAAGACTCCTCATTTGACTAATGTTTTAGGAGGTGGCATATCTATGATTGCTTGGAATTTTTCAGGGTCCACCTCTATTCCTTTTGCTGAAATGATAAAGCCAAGTAGTTTTCTAGAGGTGACTCCAAATGCACACTTTTTAGGATTTAACCTTAGTTGAAATTGTTCCATGCTATTTAGAATGACTTCTAAATCATCTAACTGTGTATCTCTTTGTTTAGAATTTGCCAAGGTGTCATCCACATAATATTCCATATTTTTGTCCATCATGTCATGAAAAATAGTTGTCATAGCTCGTTGATTGGTGGCTCTTGCATTTTTTAATCCAAAAGGCATAACATTCCAACAATAGGTACCCCATGCAGAAGTGAATGCAGTCTTTTCTTGATCTTTAGGAGCTATCTTAATCTGATTGTACCTAGAAAAACCATCCATCAAAGAATAAATCTCATAACCCATAGTCATATCCAATATTATGTCTATATTAGGGAGTGGAAAGTCATCCTTTGGGCATGCTCTGTTGAGATCTCTAAAATCTGTGCAAACTCAAATGGGTTTGTCATGTTTTGAAACTGGTACAATGTTTGATATCCATTCAACATAGGAAATATCTCATATAAATTTTTCACCAAGGATTTTTTCTAATTCTTCTTTGACTAGAAGAGCTATGTGAGGATGCATCTTTCTAAATTTATGTTTAACTGGTTTGACATTTGGAGCTATAGATAAGTGATGCATAATAAGATTAATGTCCAATCCTAGCATATCTAAATAAGTCCATGCAAAATTGATCTTCTTTTTCTGTAAGAACTTAGTGTAAGATTCTTTTTCTTAAGATGACAAAGATTTAGCCAAGTGGACTATTTTTGGAGCCTCATCCATACCCAAATTAACTGCTTGTGTTGGCTCAATAAGCACTGGAGATCTATCTTGAAAAAAGATATGGAGATGATCAAGTACCTCATCCTTAGGCACCTCAGAGAGGTTTTCACCCTTGGATACGTCATTTATTTTTACTTTTTTTTTATTTTTGACACTGCCACACAGTGGTTTTTTCCATCAGAACACCTATTCTTTTGATTTTCTTTTCTTTTTATGTTGTGACTAAGGCACTTGATGTCTAGCTTTGTCATACTAGTAGCCGGTTCACTGGTGGAAGAGACTATGGATTCAATGGTATTTAGGTAACAAGCTATCTCATAATCATTTTGGAATGTTAAAAGCTCAGGTTCTTGATAGCTTTGGGACCAATCAATAAGGTTGGCATGAACAAGAGGCAAGTCAATGATTGGTTCAAGGCAATAAATATGAATGATATTATAGCTCTAAGCTACCCAAATCAGGATTCATCCTAACAATAAAAGAATCATTCACTAAAGAAACATGTGGGTTCAAAACCTCTAATCCTACACATGACTCATTGGCTACTTTAAGTGGAGAACTAAAAGTGTGAATAACATCGATATCTCTATCAACTGTGGAGGGCTTTTAAAAAGAGTCCCATTCATACTCATTAGAACTTGTATCTGAACTGTGACTAGGATACTTACACCATGAAGGTTTGGGACATCATGCTATAGAAGGTTCAGTTTCATCAAAAGTAGCACTTTCCCTTTCCATTAAATGAACAATATTCTTACGCTAACACTCTCTATTAGTATCTTCAATATCTAATTTTTGTTCTAGAGTTGCAACTGATGCATGGGTGACTGAAATATCAGAATCTCCCCAAAGGAGATTAGCTGAAGGGACCCAATCTTCACACATATCTTTCTGATTTATCAAATTAGGTACATACTCTGGTTCATCATCACTATCCAACTTTTCAAAGAGAGGATTAGTACGCTTGTTACAATTTTCAAATCCTAGGCCAATTGGTTTCTTAGAATTGCGTCCAAATTTAGCATGATCAAAAGGTTCAGACCTAGCATCAAAATTGTGATTAAGAGCTCCATATCTAGGATAGCCCATCTGCTTAACAAAAGTATACCCTCTTCCATAGGCTTTAGGAGAGGGAGAGAAGTTCTCATTATGCATATATTTTTCTTCTCTATAGATCCAGTCTCTAACAAACGTTTCCTCTTTCTCATCTTGGATAGGAACTGATGATTCTAAAAATTTTCCAAATAAAGTCATAGCTGAAGAGGAAGGATTCTTTTCTTTTGAAGGTTTTCCGTAAGACCAAGGTGAAACTGGCAATGTTGTGAGGGAGTTGAGTTGATACCCTCCCATACCAAGGTCTATCATTTTAAGCTTGTCTTTGCATTTAGTTAACATAGCACCAAAATCTTCTTCTTCTCTATTGAGGGGAACATGAGCCCCTACTGAAATTGAATTAATAGATAAAGTGTTATTCCCAAGTATACAAATCTCTATTGCATTGTAGGGTAACTTAACACATTGATGGTAGGTAGATGGCATTGCTTGCATGTCATGAATCCATGGTCTACAAAGTAAGATATTATACGCAAGGGGTCCAGAATCAACTATTTGAAATAAAATATCCTTTTGAATAGTGCCAATCCTAACAGGAAGGATGGCCAACCCCTTGGAACTTCTTTCTGCCTCATCATAGGCTTTGATAGTAATAATTTTTCTAGTATCTACAACTTCTTCACAATAACCCAATTCTTTCAAAAGACTAAAAGAACAAATATTAAGCCCAACACCCCCATCTATCAACATGCACCTAACATGAGTTCTATGGATCATGACCTCAATATGAAGGGCAAGATTGTGTGGATGGCTCAAAGATTTATCATCATCTTCAGAAAATGTAAGGTAATGAGGGGTAGCAATGTGATTAACCATATTCTGGAATTGATCAATATCTAAGTTTTTGGGGACATTTTTCATGCGCAAAGTATCCTCAAGGATTTGTTTATGTCTTGGAGACAACTCTAAAAGCTCAAAGATCAAAATTTGAGTAGGGGTTCTCTGTAACTGATCAACAAGATTATAGTTTGATTTAGGATTAACAACCGGTTTCAATGTGATAGGCTTAGATGCCACTTGCTTAGGTTTATTGGATTGGCTTGAATTGGGTCCTCTAATGACAATGAGACCTTGACTTTAGGTAACAACATTAAGGGCTTGAGATGACCATCTAGAGTTGGGACTCCTTAGCACCACAACAGGTTCCTTATCAAAAATAGGAGGAGATTCCTCATCTAGATCATAACCATAATGATCTCTTCCACTCATCATGTTAACATTTTCTTCCACAAATTCAAGCATGTTAATGGTATTCTCCACATATGTGTAAGTATAATTGTTCTCAGCTTTACCATTCTTAGGTTTAGAGGTTTCCCCCTTTTCATATTTGGGAAAAGGTTCCTTGAATGCCTTATGATCGATGTTGGTGTTCAATCCATCTATTGTAATTTGTTTATTCTCAATGAGATCTTGGATGATATGCTTGAGTCTCCAACATTGTTCAACATCATGTGCAATACCATTATGAAATATGCAATAGGATTTTTCCTTCCACCAATGTGGTTTAACTTTAGGTATATGAAAATGAGCAGTATCAAGAGGATGTGCCAGATTATTATCAATAAGTTTCTTTAAAATTTGCTCATATGACTCACCAAGTTTTACAAATTGACGCTTTTCACTCTTAGGCTTACCTTGGTAATTTGGCTTACTTTCTTGTTGATTGGATGTATTGAGCTTCATAGATTTAACATTGCTAGATAAATGGAGCATAGGTTGATCTTTAGGTTGGGAGGAATCCACAACTCCATCATTAACCACTTGTTTGTTTCTATTCCAATATTGGTTCTTCCCTTTATCCTTGTTTGAGTTGTTGTTGTTTTGACCATTGTTGTGGTTATTCCCATGTTTAGTCAAAATTCCTTGTTCTCTTAAAACATCCTGGATCCTACATGTAGCTTCAACCACTGTGTCAAATGAATCAAAAACCATTTTCTTAACTTCATACCGCATTTCAGGGACCAAATTACTAAGAAGAATGTCAATCTTTTCATTATCAGGAATAGTTCTAGAATAGCAAGAGCATTTTTGTCTCCACCTTTGCAAGAAGGTAACAAAGGATTCTCCTTGATTCTTCTTTAAGCTACATAATTCCAACAAAGTGATAGATCTTGAAACATTGTATGCAAAGTGTTGAACAAATCTATGAACAAGCTCTTTGAAAGTCTTAACAAGAGGAGTTATCTTAGTAAACCATTCCATTGCTTGTCCCTTAAGACTTCATGGGAATAACCTCATGAGATATGAATCATCTTGATGGAACTCAAAACTTGTGGTATAAAACTAGCGTACATGATCATGTGTATCTCCACTCCCATCATATTTGTCATATTGAGGAATTTCAACCTTTCTAGGAAATTCTTTCATGTCAACACTCTTATCAAAAGTATTAGCACAAATTGAGTCTAATGAGAAAGAATTCTTAGGTGTAGACATCTGGTCTATTGTTCTTTGCATTTCATTGAGCTTCTCATCTTGGGATGGACCTTGATTCTTGATTTTTCTATCCACATCAAAGTTGTAAGGGACTGTGAGACTTACTCTAGACTATTATAGTTTACTATTTTGTTTTCATGCTTTCAGTAGTTATTGCTTAGACATGCTTTGGCTATCAGCGAGACTTTTTGTACTTTTGAGGATCGGTGGAATCCTGTGTCATATATTCAGCACCTGATTTTGTAATCAGGGTACTTATGAGATGATTATGTTCTGATTTAAGTTACAGCTTATGTTGATGTTTTATATGGGTCCAAATGTGTATATGAAAAATGATGAAATGGTTTAGGGAACCAATGCTAGGATATTTCAGTTCTAAAATGCAATGTGGTTTATATGCTCATCTATATTATTGACGTTATGTTCTGTTTCATATCCTATGTTTTGGATTTACTGATGTGTGCATTAAGTGTGCAGGAAGAGTTGACCATGGTTCTAAATCGGGGACCCAGTTTTGGAACCTATGTATAACACCTGTGTTTTCCAAGGTCCTGTCTATATAAAGAGACATGGATCTCGTTGTTATGTGTTTAATTTGTAAACGTGGTTTGCATGGTTGTTATTAAATTAGTAAATGTTCATGTATCAAGTCATGTCTAATGTTTTAATTTCATGTGCCAAATTTGGCAAAGTGTTGTAATTTATTATGGACATGACTAGTAAT
>MU228461.1:232106-246828 GCA_018584345.1 Thuja plicata | reverse complement strand
TATATATATAATCATAAATTAATTGTTAATAATAAATGGATTTACTAGTATTTGAGTTATTAATAAAGGGTTATTGATGAACTTTTAATTACAAATTAGTCTAGATGACATGGTTAGTTTTAATATTAATTAAACATATGTCATTATGAAAGCTAAAAGATTAATATGAACTTTTGGATTAATTTGTTTTTGGTTAATTTTTAAATATGATTAATGTAGAATTGTAGTTAAGTAATAAATAATTAATCTACATTGTACTTAATTATGATTTAATGGAATACATAGTTACAATCAATTTACTATAGGATTATACTATAATTGATTGATTATGTGCGTATTTGGATTATAAACAGAAATGTTAATTAATGAAATTTAATAAATTGTGGAATATATTTGAATATTGTAATAAGTAATTTTCCTAGTTGAGTTAACTGTAAATGATTACATGGTTATAGACCATATAACAGTCTTTTAAGACGTTTCTATTCCTATGCAACTGTATGGATCTCTTTTTCTTATATGTGCATTATGGGGCATTAGTTGACCTAGGATGTATACAGAGACCAGGGGGAGTGTTTATTATTTCTGTTACTTTATGGCATGTGTGTTCATGTCATTACCCTAAATCAACCCTGATGTGTTTTGAGTGCATGATTAAATGATTTTTACATTCTTCTATATTATCATGTTTTTGAGTATCTGTTGGGTTAGATGACCTTAGGACTTAAACCCAGAGGTATGGGATTGTAATTTTGCATGCGATCTATTGTGATGTTAATTGATAATTTATGATGATGTCATAGTCTTGATTTCCTATACCCAACCTAATTCAGTTATGACGTGCTTTATGATCTTATGAGGGTACTTGATGGGGAGTTCACCTAACTCTCTGAAATTCCTACTCTCTTCTAGGAATCTCACCTGGAATCCTATTCAATTCAGGACTCTCTAGACTCACCCTTGAGTCTCTTAGGGCTACTCTCAGACCCTAACCAGAAGGACTTTTCTGTTCCCTCTATCCTAGGTTCCCTACCCACCAAAATGTTTTTCTCCTCACTGTCTCTTACTCTTCATGACTGAATTCCATACAGTCATGCACCTTCCTATTTCTTGTCTATCTCATCTACAAGTTCTCTAGCCGGACCATAGGCTCGCCTAGGACTTGTCTGGCCTCTTGACTAGCTTCTCATCCAACAAAAATACAGAAACCAACATAATGTACATGGAGGATGCTTCTTGACTGTCACAATCCATGGAATAGATTATCAGAGTCAAGAAGCACCCATATTGTCTAATGGAAACAAAACAGCACTTTACAGAAATCTACTCAGAACAACAGAACACGCAAAGTACAGATAAACTTCTCTTTATTGATTATACAGAAGATTACAACTCTCTGCTAGTCTATTCTGTCAAGAACATAAATTCTCTACAACTAACTAACTCTTCAACAACAACAACTGAACTGAACCCTTTCACAGATTCTTCTTCTCTATTTTATCTCTGGCTTCTCCTTGATTCTGTAACCCTGGTGGTTACCTGTCGATCTCAGCCTTCCAACTATTCTCTATTCTTCATCTTCATCTGCAATCTGTCATCCAGTTTCTCTGCATGGTCGACACTGTATATGACTCTTTTCCTACATGTCATTCCTTTTTTGTTTGGCGGTTAAGAGTTTTCAATGACTTCTCCAGTTGACACATCAGCACGTTGATCATTTGACTGTTCTGCTCTTCATCGCATAGTCGCGAATGAAAGTTACCTTTCATGTCTTGGTCTGCGACTGAGTGATTACCTGCTCGTCGCGTTCTTGCTATGCATTTACCTGACTTGGCTTTTACCTCGTGACTGAGTGATGACTCTTTATTGCACACCCGCAATGCATTGTCCTAAGCTATGTTTTATGTTGCGACTGAGCGATGAGCTCAAGTCGCACACCCGCACTGCATTTTCACAAACTACTCTTTGTTCTGCGAGTTTGCGATATATGTTAGTCGCGCACTCGCAACTCTTCTAGATAAGCTGGCCATGTCCCTGTGACTGAGTGATGAGCTCAAGTCGCGCACTCGCCGCTCTGTAACCCAAGCTGCCATTTCCTTCATGACTGAGCGATGAGCTCCCATCGTGCATTCGCGATGCTTTCATCTGAGCTAATCTTTTCTTTGCGACTGAGTGATGAGCTCATGTCGTGTACTCACACCTTCTCCTCCTGATCTGACCTTTGCCTTGTGACTGAGTGATACAATTCTCATCACGCACTCGCTCACTAATAGACTTAACCTTTAACTGGCTCGCGAGTGTGCGATGCATGACTTTTCTGCTCGCTGCTGGCTCTGCGACTGAGCGACAATGCAAAACATAACTTGCTCATTATGAAACCATTATCAAAACTTGTTCAAAATTTGGGGCTAGGGTTTTGAGCTAAACCCTAGGGTGCTCTGCACCATACTCCCCTCCTCTCTAAGACGGAAAAATTTAGCTTGAACTAGTCGGCAGCAATGCCGAACTAATTCCATGTCTACTGCATTCTGTCTCATTCAACCAGGTAGCTTCTACCTCTGGCAACCCTGACCATTTCACCAGGTATTCTCTGTATATCATGCGCCTAGTTGTCTTCTGAACTCTTGAATCCAAAATTTTCTCTTCCTACAACTTGGACTTAGGCTAAACCTGGATGTCTTGAACATCTTTTCCTATCTCCTTCTGCTGAATTCTTTCAGGTATCAATGGTCCTCTGTATGGAATCAAATCCTGCACATTAAAAATAGGTGATATATCCAAATGGTTAGGTAAATCAATTTTATAGGCATTCTGCCCATATTTCTCCATAATATTGCAGGGACCTATTCTCCTCATTTGCAACTTAGTAGGTATCCCCTTCTGTAATCTGGCTTTGTTCAAATGTACCATTACCAGATCTCCAATTTGAAATTGGACTTCTCTCCTTCCTTTATCTACTTTCTCTTTCAATTTCTGATTTGACTCAATCAGATTCTTCTTCACTTGATCATGTATCTCCTTCATGGACTGTGCAAAATCATCAACATGTCCACTTATCACTCCTTGTCCTTTTAGGTCTCTGAGTTCACAAACTCCTCTTGGATGTATTCCATAGACAATCTGAAATGGGCTTTTCCCTATAGTTCTGTTAACACTGTCATTATAAGAAAATTCTTCTTGTGGTAACACTTGATCCCATGCTTGTCCATATTCCTTTGTCAAGCATCTAAGAAAATTTCCCAACACTCTATTGATCACTTCTGTTTGACCATCTGTTTGAGGATGATAAGCAGAACTGTGGGACAGATTAGTTCCCAATCTTCTCCATAAAGTTTTCCAAAAATGACCCATGAATTTGACATCTCTGTCAGACACTATGTTTACTGGAAAACCATGAATTCTCACTATCTCTTTGAAAAATAAATGAGCAATATGACTAGCATCATTTGTGGTCTTACAAGGTATAAAATGACTCATTTTACTAAATCTATCTACCACAACAAAAATACTATCATAACCATTTTTTGTCCTAGGTAACCCCACAGTAAAATCCATACTCAAAAATTCCCAAGGTCTATCTGGTATGGGTAGTGGTTGATATAAACCAACATTTTTAGAGGTTCCTTTTGCCTTCTGACAAATTGTACATTGCTCTACATATCTCCTTACATCTTTCTACATCTTTGGCCAGTAATAGTATCTACTTACTAATTCCAGAGTCTTGTTCAATCCAAAGTGTCCATTCAAACATCCATTGTGTTTCTCCTGTATCAGATTCTTTCTCATTGAACCTCTTGGAACACATAACTGATTGTCCTTAAACAACAATCCATTTTGTAGAGTGTAGTTGGCAAACTCACTGTGAAAATGATTCTTAAAATCAGGACATACTTTGTATGCTTCTGCAAAATCTGCATCCCCTGCATACAAATCTTTAAATGTTTCTAATCCAATACTCCTCAGCTGTATTTCCTGCACTGTTAGCAGTCTTTTTCTCAAAGCATCTGCAACTTTGTTCACTGACCTTTCTTATTCTTAATGGTGAATGTATAAGATTGTAGGAATTCCATCCACTTAATGTGTCTTAAGCTGAGCTTCTCTTGAGTATTTATAAAGCTTAACGCCTAATTGTCAGTATAGACTACAAATTCTTTAGGCAATAAATAATGCCTCCATTTTCTCAGAGCTTGCACTAATGCATATAACTCAAGGTCATAGGAAGAATATCTGGTCTTTTCTTCATTTAACCTTTCACTAAAAAAGGCAACAGGCTTTCCTTCCTGACTCATCACTGCTCCAATAGCTATGTTACTTGCATCACATTCTACTATGAAATTTTTTTCAAAACTAGGTAGTACCAACACAGGCTTAGTGGCTACCTCTTTCTTCAATTGCTCAAATCCTTCATTTGCTCTATTTGTCCACACAAATTTTGTTTTTACTCCACCCTTTATTGTGTCCAACATTGGAGCACATATTCCACTAAAATTTCTGATGAACTTCCTGTAAAACTGAGCCAAACCATGGAAAATTTTGACAGTTGTACCTGTCTTAGGTGTAGGCCATGTCAGAATAGCTTTGACCTTTTCTTCATCCATCTTTAGATTACCTTGTGACACCACAAAACCAAGGTAAACTAATTCCTTCTTCATAAATTCACACTTTTCCAAATTGATGGCTAGTTTCTCTTCTTGCAATCTCCTCAACACCATATCCAAGTGCTTGAGATGCTCTTCTCTATTCTTACTGTAAACCAGTATATCATCTAGGTAAACTACTACAAAGTTACCTATATAACATTTCAACACTTCGTTCATCAGTCTAATAAAAGTGCTTGGTGCATTTGTCAACCCAAATGGCATGAACAACCATTCATACAGACCTTCAGTAGTTTTAAAGGTTGTTTTCCATTCATCACCTTCTTTCATCCGAATTTGGTGATAACCACTTTTTAATTCAATCTTGGAAAAGTATTGTGCACTGCCTAAACAATCCATCAAATCTTCAATTCTAGGAATAAGAAATCTATATCTTATGGTAATCCTATTTATTGCCCTAGAATCAGTACACAATCTCCATTTTCCTCCTTTCTTGGGTGCTAATACCACTGGTATAGCACATGGGCTGATACTCTTCTTTATCAGACCTTGATCCAACAACTCTTGGATCTGCCTTGCTATTTCCTTATTCTGCTCCGGTGTCATCTTATAAGCTTCCTTGTTAGGCAATGAAGCTCCTAGTACAAAATCAATTTGATGACTCATTGCTCTCTGTGGTGGAAATGTTGCTGGTGTACCATCTTTAATAATGTCCTTATATTTATCCAACACATCTTGGACTTCCTTAGGCAACACAGTTGCTTTCTTCACCTCTTCTTCTTTGGGCTTCAACAGAACAGCAAACCCAATCTCTTCTTTTTCCTTGAAATCTTTCAAGAATTCCTTACCACTCATCAGCAGTAATTTCTGCTCTCCTGCAGTATTTCCATCATCCAATAAAGACTGTATTTTGAAAGTAGTTCCATCCTTCTTGAAGGTATACATATTCTTTTTCCCATGATAGATAGCATCTCTATCATATTGCCAAGGTCTACCCAATAGCAAATTACATGCATCCATTGGAATTACATCACATAGAACTCTATCTTGATAACCCCCTATGGAAAATTCTACCCAAGCTTATTCATTTACTAACACCTTATGACCTTTATTCAACCAAGTAACTCTATAAGGATGATCATGTGGAATTCTTACCAAATTCAGTTTCTGAATTGCTTCTTTAGAGATGATGTTGTCTGTAGAACCTGAATCTACTATCACCTTGCATACTTTGCCAAGTATCTTGCATTTCATTCTGAACAATGATCTCCTTTCTTTTGGTTCCTCCTTAGCTGGTTCCTTCAGCAGTATTCTGCAGAACATGAGGTTTTCTCCTTTCTCTGAATCAATAGTCACCTCTTGATTATGGCAACTAGCTTGGTCTTCTTGGACATAAGTATTTCTCTTTTCTCCTTGTGATGTTGAAGGCTTCTCTGGACATCTATAAGCAGGATGACCCAAATTTCCACAATTATAACATTTCATGGTAGAAAAGTGTGATCCTCTACCATAATTCTGCCTTCCTCTGCCTCCCTGATTAGAATTTCTACCTCTCTGGTAGCCTCCTCTGTTATTATGACTTTGAGGATTCTACTCTACTGGTTTAGCATCTTCTTGAGTCTTGGACTCATTATCTCTACTTCTATATCCACCTCTGTGAAATCCTCTGCCTCTACCTCTATTCTTAGAGTTAGAATCTTGTCTTCTCTTATTCTTTTCTTCTACCTTCAGTGCTAACTGAAAACATTTTTGCACTATAGTTGGTGTCCACAAACTTATCTCTTCTTGGATGTTTTCTCTCAAACCACCCATATACCGAGCAACTTTTACTGCTTCTTCTTCTTGCACTCTTGATCTCAGACATAATTTCTGAAATTCTTCAGTATATGCAGACACATCCAAATCTTTCTATCTCAAACTCTGTCTCTTTCTATGAAGCTGAATCTCATAGTCTTCAGGAAGGTAATTCTCCTTAATCTTTGACACCATAGCATGCCAATTTGAAATAGGATTTTTACATTCTCTTTCTCTTTCTTCTTGGATGAATTTCCACCAAGTTAAGGCTGCTCCTCTCAATCTGGACTTAGCAACTTTCACTTTTTGTGCTTCAGTCACTCCTTCACAATCAAAATGATTTTCCATTCCTTCAATCCATTCCATTACCAAGCCAGGATCCATTTTTCCAGCAAGTACTGGTACTCCATCTAATTCTTTTCCACTTAGTGCCTTGAAAGCTTTCAAGAATGGTTCTTCTGGCATAGGAGGGTCTAGTTCTGGTATGACATCCTCCTCTGCAATAGCTTTTCCTTTATTGGAACTTTCTCCTTCTCCAGTTACTTTATCAGCAATATCCTCTAGTTGTTTCTTCATTACCTCTAGAGTTTCTTCAAGGAGTCTATTTCTCTCCTTCTATTCATTCACTTCTTTAGCCAATTCTACATTTGTCACCATGGCTAATCCTTCTACTGATTCCTTAGTACTTTGAAACATTTAAAAATTTCAAACCCAAATCTTTAACTAAGCTCTAATACCAATTTGATGGGGAGTTCACCTAACTCTCTGAAATTCCTACTCTCTTCTAGGAATCTCACCTGGAATCCTAATCAATTCAGGACTCTCTAGACTCGCCCTTGAGTCTCTTAGGGCTACTCTCAGACCCTAACCAGAAGGACTTTTTTGTTCCCTCTATCCTAGGTTCCCTACCCACCAAATTTTTTTTCTCCTCACTGTCTCTTACTCTTCATGACTAAATTCCATACAGTCATGCACCTTCCTATTTCTTGTCTATCTCATCTACAAGTTCTCTAGCTGGACCATAGGCTCGCCTAGGACTTGTCTGACCTCTTGACTAGCTTCTCATCCAACAAAAATATAGAAACCAACATAATGTACATGGAGGATGCTTCTTGACTATCACAATCCATGGAACAGATTATCAGAGTCAAGAAACACCCATATTGTCTAACGGAAACAAAACAACACTTTACAGAAATCTACTCAGAACAACAAAACACGCAAAGTACAGAAAAACTTCTCTTTATTGATTATATAGAAGATTACAACTCTCTGCTAGTCTATTCTGTCAAGAACAGAAATTCTCTGCAACTAACTAACTCTTCAACAACAACAACTAAGCTGAACCCTTTCATAGATTCTTCTTCTCTGTTTTATCTCTGGCTTCTCCTTGATTCTATAACCCTGGTGGTTACCTGTCGATCTCAGCCTTCCAACTATTCTTTGTTCTTCATCTTCGTCTGCAATTTGTCATCCAGTTTCTCTGCATGGTCGACACTGTATATGACTCTTTTCCTACGTGTCATTCCTTTTCTGTTTGGTGGTTAAGACTTTTCAATGACTTCTCCAGTTGACACGTTAGCACGTTGATCATTTGACTGTTCTGCTCTTCATCGCATAGTCGTGAATGAAAGTTACCTTTCATGTCTTGGTCTGTTACTGAGAGATTACCTTCTCGTCGCGTTCTTGCTATGCATTTACCTAACTTGGCTTTTACCTCACGACTGAGTGATGACTCTTTATCGCGCACCCGTAATGCATTGTCCCGAGCTATGTTTTATGTTGCGACTGAGCAATGAGCTCAAGTCGCACACCCACACTGCCTTTTCACGAACTGCTCTTTGTTTTGCGAGTTTGCGATATATGTTAGTTGCACACTCGCAACTCTTCTAGATGAGCTGGCCATGTCCCTGCGACTGAGAAATGAGCTCAAGTCACGCACTCGCCGCGCTGTAACCCGAGCTGCCATTTCCTTCATGACTGAGCGATGAGCTCCCGTCGTGCATTCGCGATGCTTTCATCCGAGCTAATCTTTTCTTTGTGACTGAGTGATGAGCTCATGTCGCGTACTCGCACCTTCTCCTCCCGAGCTGACCTTTGCCTTGCAACTGAGCGATACAATGCTCATCATGCACTCGCTCACTAATAGACTTAACCTTTAACTAGCTCGCGAGTGTACGATGCATGACTTTTCTGCTCACTACTCACTCTGCGACTGAGCGACAATGCAAAACAGGACTTGCTCGTTATGAAACCGTTATCAAAACTTGTTCAAAATTTGGGGCTAGGGTTTTGAGCTAAACCCTAGGGTGCTCTACACCAGTACTATTGTTATTGTTTGGTTATTTGAGAACCTATTTGCTCCTGAATGAGTAGGATGCGATTTGTGATTATGTATATCTTCATGTGTTGATCTTGAGCTTAGGTAGGTTAACTAAGTGTACAATGGGTAAGTGGCTTGCAATGGGGGTCCAGGACTCTAAGCGGTTACTAGGTAAACCCATTGGCAAGTTACTTAATAAGGGAAAATATGTTTCATTAAAAGGGGTTTAAAATGAACTAATAAGATGTCTGAGTCTCTACCCATGCCTTGAGTGCTGTCGCATGATAGGATGGGAGTTGGAATCCTCATCTTTGCAAAAGGATCACTGAGCCACATAGTGTCACTTGGAGGCCAGATTCAAGAGGAACTACTAGGGTTACCTTTAAGGTTAGGCTTATGTGATGACACTTCCCTATATATAGCTTAGGTTATCCTACGTGTGTCGGTTACCTTTGGTGTTTTTTAGTATTCCTTGTTATGGTTTAGAGTGCTTCTAGGATCTTCTTATGCATTTGAGTATGATTTCATGTATACCTTGGTGTTTGCATTCTTGTTGTATACCCCATGTGAGTGGGCCTATTACTATCTCCTCAGCATGGTGGGAGTGGACCTTTGGTTTCATGTGGTCAGGTGGTAGTGATTCTTATTACCATTGAGATTCGGACAGATTCTTCTTCATGCTTGGATGTTCCTTGTTGTAGTTTCATCTTCCTAGTCTTTTGGAGACTTGATCAGTTACTTGAGTTGTGTATTTGTAACATTATGGTTATATTGGTTATCATCCCTTGGAGGATGCATTGTATTGATTATTATGTATTATTAAATACCAGGCAATTTGTGCAGTAGATGTTGTTTAGGTAGTATACCTTATGGTATCAGTTGTATATGTAATCTTTATTATGAAAGGTATGTTATTGGTTTTAGATTATGTAACCTTTATGTTAGTTCTTTATTATTGTAATCATAGATTAGTTTGTTTAAGTAATTCTAAGTTAAGGAAGCCTCAAGAAGCGTTATCTATGTATGAGTTGTATTTCATGTATGTCATGTATTTCATTGAGTTGCTTCCACTTTGTTATCATTATTGTTTGTAAACATAAATAAAAAAAAATTATTCCATGAACTTAGTGTCGTGTTTAGGTTAAGTTCTCCTGGGTTCCCTGGTGGGGCATTACAGGTTCATGAACCAGCATCTGCGATTCCCAAACCAGCATCTGTACATAACTGACGTCTGCATTCTGTAAATTGGCATCTCAAACTGGTATAGCCACTTTCTGTTTTTCTATGTTTTTAGCCTATTTTATGCATTCTGTAGCTTTTTTGGCTAAAAAAAAATCAATGTCTACGCCCTGAATCGACGTCTGTGCTCTGTCAAAATTGGTTTAATCATGTACTAACAATTATTAAGTGGTTTTTGTGTTCTTAACACTTGTCAAAGGTTGAATTTAAAGCTACTGATCAGTTGTCTTGCAGCACCGCTTGTCAAAGACATAACTTTGAAAATACTCACATTTGTCTTGTAGGTTGCCTCATATCAAAATCAACCAAACGATCATGTTTGTGTTAGTATTTTTTAGGCACATAGACTAATTTAGTTAGATTTACTTGTCTAATCCTAAGTGAGTGTTAGGGGATTATGCTCTCTTCCCTTTTGGGAAGATCAAAAACCTAGACACACTTACTTAGTGTTGAACAATTAAATCTTTTGGGAAAGAACAAAATTTATCCTGCGTGCTTATGGAGAAAATGATACTGGATAGGAGAATATGCTATTTTCCCCTTGTGGGAAAATTAGAAATCTAGACTCCTTTTTGTCACCAATCCAAGTTACTTTGAATCCTTTATGTGGGCCTATCGGTTGAGGAAAAAATCTCCCAAGAATGACCCATGTGAGAATGAGGTGTAAGCCACATCACTCTAACTCAAATTAATCAAATTTACTCCTTGGGGTTAAAGCCTCGGTAGTCGGTTGGCATTTGAGCTTATACTTAGCTCTCATCAAACTTAAGTGCGGCCTCGCGGTCTCAATCACATTTACATGACCACTTTTGTCAAGACGCTCTATGGGGCTATACGCATGAATCGTGCTTGTGTGAACATAGAGGATATAATCAAATGGAGAACCTTACTAAACACTCTAGGCTTAGAAGCTACCTGGAACACCCCCGAAAGTTGATAATTCTTGTGCAAGGAAGCTAGTAAGTTCCCCAAGATCAATCATACATTCGTGCCACCCTGAACGTTTAGAACTGGATAATATGGTGTCATTACTGGAGCCATTACGTGCTTGGTGATGGCCATATTCTTATTAGCTCTTGTGTGTGTGCCTGGGCTTACAAGTAAGTATTTTCATGCTATGCCAATTCCTTAGGCAGATTTTTTTTCTTGAAGTGCTTGAAAAACATTTGCAAATCTGAAACACAATAGAATACCCAACATTCAAATTTGTCACGTGATTGTATCCTTCAAGGTTGCTTTGTCCCTTGTCAAATTTTTTTCAGACACATGCTCATTATTTTCCAATTTGACTATGTTGAAATTGGTTCTTTCCATGGAACAAATCTATTGAAAAATCAGAATAAGATCAAACTTTTGCTAGATTATCAAGACAATGTCCTTTTGTAAAGAATTTGGTCTTTCATGAGATATGTCCTAAAACCTCCAAGTATTCATCCAAAATCAGATCTATTTATAGGACATGACTGATTCCAAGAAACATAAGAAGGTGAAAACTCCATTACCACCTGTGCAAAGAGAACAAAAAAACACAACCCAAGAAGTTACCAAATACCAACACATCATCGATTCCATCAAACAAGAGATTCATAAATGAGAAGAATTTGACAAAGTGATCTATGACAACAAGGTTTCTCATTTCATGGGCAAATACTGTCTAAACTCTACTTTTGTTGGATTCAAATAATATGACTACTCAGTTTATCACAATAAACAAAAGTTCCTCCTCTTCTTAAGCTCGCTTAGCTTGCATGTTAGGACCTTCCTTAGGTTTTCATATTTAGAAACACATCACACACTCATCCTAGCATGATCTTGCATTAATCAAATCAATCCTAATTAGCCTAGCATCATCCTAATCATCATCCAAAGCATCCTTGATCACATCCCTCACTTGGTATTGCATCCCATTTTGAGTTTCTAAAAACCTACATCTTAATAAAACCCCATCCATGAATGTCCTTAAACTAATCATTGTTTCGGATAATCCCCTTTATCTTTTGCAACCTCATTACCTTGATCAAAAGGTTGGTTTGCATTAACAAATTGTCTCATCTGCCAAAGACCATAAGTCTGTCTTAGGTGGACAATCATATCCACTTGATCCTACACTAGGGAAAGAAACCCTTAATACTTGCATACATCAAGTCATCCTTAATCCGTAGAAGTGCATCCATCATCTTAAACACATCCTAATCCTAGTATCATCATCCTTAGTTTCCTAGGTGCATCCTTGCATACATTTTGCATCTCATATCCCCTTAGGATAGTCATATCATGCCACCTATCACACGAGCCACTAAGAAGAGGAAGAACATGGATCCTAATCTTGTCGCTAGCTCATCTAATCCTATGACTAACAACACCATTGCTATGGTTACTTATGCACCTCAGCCCAACAATCAAATTGAACATATCTAGGTAGACACTAATGAAACTCCCACTCTGAGTACCATGGAAACATTTATCAACCATCCAGTGCATGTACACATGGTAAATGCCTTGAGTGGACGCAACAACAACCAAGTACTCTTGGACATCCAACAACAAGGACTTCAACTCCCACCTTGGATTATACCTACACTTTTCACATGACCTATGGCACTTTTAGGGGACCGACCTCATCCCACTAGAAATGAATTTTTTGATCCACTACAATGAGCCTTACAAGTGGGAACTCTTATTGTGCAAGTAGTCCATCCCTCCATTCCACCCTCCATCATGCACACAACACCTTCGTCTACCCTGGGAGCCCCTTCTCCTAATGCCACATCCACAACACAAACAATACCCCACATTGCTATGCAGGCACCTCTGCAAGCCACAATCACTCCTCTTTTGCAAGAATCCCATCATTCATTGCAAACTTTCCACCACCACCAGTTAGCACACAACAAACCACTATTCCACCCATTCCTACTCAACCTAGTCAAAGTGTGACAACTAGTTCACAACATCAAAGCACCCAAGTCTCCATGCCTATTTCACCTTTCTTCACCATAGGCATGCCACCTACCAATGCATATAACCAACCCTTATTTCCTCAAGGATCCACTTTTCCTGCTCCACCAGTGACACAATCATAATGAATGCCAACAGTTCTACCTCATACATTTTTCAACCCAAATCTCTCCATACTGCAACCATCCACTAACCCCTTCATTGTACCCTAAATTCCCATCCCACCTATCAAACAGTAGAAAAAATAACCTATCCAATAGAAAAAAAAATCTATACAACAGTAATACCAACCTGTCCAGCAGCAACAACAACCTATTCAGCAGCCACAATCCATTCAGAAACCATCCTAGCAACAACAACTATAGCAACAAATGACCAATCCATTCACATCCCAATCACAATAGTAACAAATCAACCCCTTCACAGTTGCACAGCCCACTATCCAAACTACACAATATCCAAAACCACAAATGCAGGGGGCAAATCCCCTCATGGCACAACCACTACAACAGTTTTATAATCCTTTCATCCAACCCATGCAACAATAATAAACTCATTCTGCCAATTACATAGCCATGCCATCTTTCACTGCATCAAAAAATATTCCACCTCCCCAGCAATTCAATGCTCCCACTGGGGGCATTCCACCATAAAACACCTATTCTCCATCCTATACAGGTGCGTAACAAACTCATCCTGTGTATCCAACACTGCAACAAATACAAGCATATTTCTAGTAGTTGCAACAATCTTATCAAGCACTGACACCACCTCCACTGCAATATTCCCCTCAACCATAGCTTCCACCACAACAGCTCATATACGTTGACCAGAAACCATCATACCAAACACCATAATATCCCCCATAGAATCCTCCATATTCGCCATTCAATCCATATCAGGTTCAAGGAAATCATACAATCACGATTAACAATCCTCCCCTACAAATCACTCATGAATGGGAGAAAATGAAGAATGCTCTTAAGGAGATAAAAGTTGGGATAGAGGCTAAAACATTCAAGTTTGAAGAAGTGGGTCCTTATCCATTTGATTGATCTATCATCGCCATACCCTTCCCCAAGCATTTTGAGACACCCAAATTTGATAAATATCGGGGGAAGGGAGATCCTATGAGTCATATTAAAGAATTCTATATGGCCTTCCAAGAAGTGGCCTATAGCGATAACTTCCTCATGAAACTATTTCTCAAAAGCTTAGGAGGAACCACTCTTGAGTGGTTCTACAAAATTCCATACGGCACGGTCTCTACTTTCACAAAATTTTGTTTCCCAATACACACATAATGTTGAAAATATGCTCTCACTCCTTGACTTATGCAATTCTAAACAAAAGGGAGGAGAGAGCCTGGCCGATTATCTTCAGCGCTAGCAAGGGCTTACTACAAGGTTGTCTTACCAACCCCCAGAGTAACATCTTATCAAAATCTTCATTAACAACCTTCATCCTAAGCTTGCCTATCACATGCGCATAAACCGTATACAAACTTATCATGACATCAGAATCAAATGTATGAATCTTGAACAAGGTCTTATAGAAGAGGGTGCGATCAAGCGCTACAAAGAATCCCAGCCTGACGAATGTAACAATGATAGATCATGATACTAGAATAAGAACAAAAACATTGTATTGTATGGAGCCACTGACACCAAACATGTTTAGGTTGTGGTAACTGTTATACACTGAATTTGCGCCTCTGATCTCAAGCTCTCTTGGTCTTGATAATCCAGTATAACATGGGAATCATCTCAAGGTTGTGGGACCTTATGCTAACCGAGATGAGACCTCCAGG
>MU228461.1:189581-222798 GCA_018584345.1 Thuja plicata | reverse complement strand
AACCGAGATGAGACCTCCAGGTTCTAGGCTGGTTCCTCTTGGATAATCACCTTAATTTGCTTTTTGAACAGGAAAAGTAAATCTTTTGAGGGAAAGGGATAGAAGGAGTGCTTGAAAGGGAAATGACCGAAAGCAAACTACCTACTAGGTGATACACCGAACTTAGGGCTTGAATCTCAGTATAGAGGAATGAAACTAACAGAGGAAATAGGTCTAACAAGTCACGACTCACTAGACAGGCTTGCATCAGTATTTCATAGGAGGGTCTGAACAAAAGACACAAACTATGACCTGCAAACAGACATCCTTATCTGTAACTAGGTGTAGGAATGAGACAAGACTGTTAGGGGCTGAAGTATACCCACAAAACATCCAAATCGGATCAAACACAACAACACATAGAATTACAGAAAGTGAGAGGGACTAAGAACCCCAAATCCATTAATGACATTCATACACTTCCATCCAATAAGAGATCATCAAGATAGTGAAGACGGGGATAGAAAAAATATCACAAGTCCTCAAGGATATCTTAATCATCAATGGGAAATACAAGTGCAAGAAACCACAAGGGCAGAAAGATTGCCACGAACTGGTCTTAGAGAGAGAAAAACTCCTTTACAATTGCCAAATCTGAGCACTAAGGCTCTCAAAAAACATCTTATACTCCCATGCACGCAGGCAGGAGTCCAAAACTAGCTAGGGTTACAGATTTACAATATAATAATCTCCCTAGTAAAAAATCTAATCTGGTTATAAATGTGCCATGCTGGTGAATCAATCAGATCAGACTTATCGTGTCACCCCTGTACTCGTCCATGCCTGCCGAACAAGCAACCTGGACTCATGAGCTCAAATCTGCAAGTAGACCCTGCCATGAATGCTTACCAACTAATGTATCTGTCCAGGATAAGAGATGAATCTTTGGCGGTCGCCGCTTATCATTCATTAATGAGTCCTTGATCCCGACCAACTTATCGCAAACTGCATCAAGCAATAACTTCTACGTGGGCTCTACATCTTTTTCCACGCCTCTGGCTCATCCTGGAAGTCTCTCTGTAACATTCTGGAAGTCCTTGACCTTGACGACCTCATTTGTATCATCCTCGCGTAGTTGCGAGCCATGTTCTCTTCCTTCCAGATTTTGAACGACTGAGCAACGAGCTCATTTATTCATGCATCTTCTCCATGATCGCGCAGTTGCGAGCAAAATCTTCATTACTTTATTTTATGGGCGAGTCAGCGACGAGCAGCATCTCTCCTTGGTCCCGCACTCACCATCCCTTTTCATTTCCTCTCATTCTATCTGTGATTGCACGACGAGCTTATCTTTTGTTAATCGCTCAGTCGCGCTCAGAATCTTGCTTATCCTTCTAGCTCGGTGAGTAGGCGACGAGCAGCATAATCCACTCGGTCGCGCAGTCGCGAGCCTATTCTCTTTCATCTGCAAAGTTTGGCGACTGGGCGACGAGTCCAATTCTTCTTTGGTCGCGGAGTCGCGAGGGTATTTTCTTCTATCCGCAAAGTCTGGCGACTGGGCGACGAGCACTTGCTGTTATTGGTCGCGCAGTCGCGAGCAATCTTTCTATTATCTTTTCTGTTCGGCGAATGAGCGACAATTACCTTCATCAGCTCGTCGCGCACTCGCAGGGGTCTTTGCCTTTATCTTCATTGCTCAGCGAGTGAGCGACACCTTGTCTTTCTGCTCGGTCGTGCAGTCGCGGGCCATCTTGCCTTCGCGTTCATTGCTTAGCGAGTGAGCGACCGAGCACATATTTCTGCCCGTCGCGCACTCGCAACCAGTTTCTCTTCTATGTGTTTTTCTCAGCGACCGAGCGACGAGGCCTTCTCATTTGTCAATCGCTCAGTCGCGAGCTGGTCTCTGATCTCCTAGAAACATTGGCGACTGAGCGATGAGCACTTTTTTCCTTTGGTCGCCCAGTCGCGAACCATCCTTTCCTTTGCTTTAACGTTCGGCGAGTACACGATGACATTACCCTCCAGCTCGTCGTGTAGTCGGGGCTTCTTTTCCTTTGATGTGATAACTGCAGCGACTGAGTGATGAGCACTTTTTATCCTTTGGTCGCTCAGTCGCGGACCCTTCTGGCTTAGTGAAACCGTCAGCGCGACTGTGCGATGCATTCCATCCGAGCTCGTCGCGCACTCGCGGTCTTGCAACCTTGACCCTAAAAGACATCGCGACTGCGCGATGAGGCATAAAAACATTGAATCGCTCGGTCTCTTAGTAAGAATGACTTGACCAAAAAAAAGATGCGACTGCACGATGACATATTTCCCAGCTCGTCGCGCACTCGGGGAGAGATGAGTCTCATGCGGGGGAAGGCAGCGACTGAGCAATGAGCGCGAATGGCAGCTCATCGCGCAACTTAAAACTTGGACATATTTTTAAAAGCGATTGCATGAACGAGCCATTTGGTTGATTTTTCAAAAAAGGAGGGTCTTGGCCATTTTAGCGGGAAAACACAGAAAGGCCAGAAATGCAGGATAGGGAAAAAAGGGCAATAGTAACCAATCCAATACACCTACCCATACTTATCAGAAAGCACCACCAATGTACCCTGAACCTCCTCCCATGTATCAATAGCCAAATCCCATGTATTCCCAACCAACTTATAAGCAAAATATGCACCCTCAAGGCATGACTATCTATCCCCCCCTAGGGACGTCATATCAACACAACTATCAAGGTCCTATAAATCAGATAAATGCTATATTAGTCCCGCAAGGAAAAAAAAGACCTCACACTTTGAATGTGCCACAATGCATGTTTACCCCTTTTGGTGAACCCATAGATGTTATCTTTCACAAGTTGGTCCAAGCTAACCAAGTTGTGTATCCAAAAAGAAATCCATTTGATGACTCAACTCCTAAGCCAACTTGGTATAAAGATGAGTACTATGAATACCAAAGTATTAAGGGACACACCACCCTCAAATGCATGAAGATAAAACACTATATTTAGGTCCTCATTGACTGCAAGGAGATCGAAGTGGACTCTCCTACCCAATCATCACCAAACGCAAGCCTTAAAATTTATCAAAATGCATTCCCTAAACACACTTTAGGTACAGGTCTAGGTAATCCTACCCAGTCTACTAATCAGGGGAAGGGTATACAAGTAGAAAATGCTGACAGAAAAGATTATACCAATGCATATATCAACTATGATAATCTCATCGGATGCATATCCCAAGTCCAGTCCTCCATCAATGTCATTCATGTCAAGGGTGCCGATAACCAATGTGCAATCACCACTTAATAAATCCTTGCAAGAATCTCATGTTCCTAGCGACATCAACCTCCCTAAATTCCAAAACCTTGTCAGACACCTGTCTGCATCTTGTGGGGTCTCCTTTAAACCAAAAAATGTACCCTTAGAAGAAACCAATCATAATCTCCCACTCCGTATTGCTATCATGGTTAAATATTTTTCCATCAAATGGGTCATGATAGATAATCGATTGGTCCTAAATCTGTGCACTGTAAAATTCATAAAATTGTTGGGTTGCACTAAAGCTGATATAACAAATGATGTCATCATAATAAAAGCATATGACAATTTGGAGCATACTTCTGAAGGCACCATATCATTTCCCATTCAATTGGGCCTAGTTATTCAGGATACATTATGTCATGTTATTGATCTTGACCTTCCCTTCAATATCCTCCTTGGACACCCATGGATTCATTCTATGCAACCCGTCCCCTCCACCTACCACCAATGCATCAAACTCCCATATAACGGCACTGAGATCAACATCTGCATAAGTCCCAAGCCCTTTACATACTATAATGCATTGGAAACATCCTTTCCACATTCCAATCACTGTCCCAAGATTGATATTAGTACCTCTATCGCCAGTTCATCTCCAACCCATTCAGACCCAGAAATAATCCTCTCCTCCACCTTATACACGGTTAAGATCAACAACAAAGGTTGTGGTGAGTACACTTTATCTGATGCCTTGATAGTTGGAGCACTGCCAATTGATCCTCACACTCAAGGTTTCCAACCTAATCTAAGAAAGAAAAAATTAGAAACAACTAAGGCACTACAATTTGGTCCTACCACTTTTATATGAAAAGGTACTTTGATTGGCCAAGAAATGACACCAAGCATCAACCAATGGCTATATAAAGATCCACCACCCAAGGACACAAATCGCCTCAATTACTTCAAAGATAAGTACCCCACAACACACAAACTAGTGACAGAAAAATAGAACTATCAAGGAGGTGGCCTTGGTTATGAAGAGAAAGGAATGAAAGATCCTATTATACCTACCTGACTAGAAAAGCACCTGGGTCTTGGCATGGGCTCAGACACGAATGTGGGCACCAATGAAAACATCTTTGCCTCTTTTCCATCCCTGGGAAAAATTGCCGACATCAAAGATATCCTAGAAGAGAAAGTTGTGAGAGCTTATGATGATGTTTTTGATAATGAAACCTTCCTAGGCAATGCTTTCCTACAACAACTTTCCATCCTCTTCATTGAGCTTCCCCTCCACCATCCTGAACTCATAGACTGGGACCAACCAAGTATCGTGCACGTTGACGAGTTCCAAAGTGAGGACACACTCCTAAGTTTCATGGGAGCAATTAAGCAAAGTAGTGACAGGGGCCAAGACTCAACATATGTCAACAAACTGGACCAAAAGGCATACTTTGGGGAAGAGGAGAACTTTAGAAGCAAAAATGAAACAAAAAACAAAAATAAAAAAGAGAAAGATCAATCCCCTAGAGAAAACCCCTCTCGGGTGCTATCTAATCATAAAATAGTAAAAACAAAGGGCGTATCCTCTGGTAAAAACCTCTTTAAGGTGCCAGAGGATGAAGATTCTCCTCTTCCTCTGATCTATAATTACAGGCCTGAACAGTCATCAATTCTCATTGAAGAAGCAAAATGTGTCAACCTGGGTACCACAAAGAATCTCACCATCACATACATAGAAGCATCTCTGACTGAAGTAGAAGAAAGTGATCTTGTCACTTTATTTAATGAATCCATCAAAAAATTTGCATGGTCTTACTCCCACATGTTGGGATTAGATCCCAACTTGGTGGTTCACTATCTAGCAGTGGACCCAAACATCAAACCTGTCAAACAAAAGCTCAGAAAGATGCACCCTAAAGTGGCACTACTTGTCAAAGCGGAGCTAGAAAAGTTACTCCAAGCCAAGATCATCGACCCCATTGACTATTCTGATTGGATTTCTAACATGGTGCCCATCTCTAAGCCTAATAAATCAATCAGGATATGTATAGATTTTAGAGATCTCAATAAGGCATGTCCCAAGGATATTTTCCCCTTGCCAAACATAGACATGATTGTGTATCTCACAATAGGACATGAGATGTTGTCACTCATGGATGAATTTTCCAGATATAATCAGATCCACATTGTAGAAGAAGATCAGCATAAGACAACATTCACAACCCCTTGGGGTACCTTCTACTATAACATGATTTCTTTTGGCTTAAAGAATGTTGGGGCAACCTATCAAAGAGCCATGACTGTCATTTTTCATGACATGATTCACAAGATCCTTGAAGACTATGTGGATGATATCTTGGTGAAATCAGTTAAGAGGGAAGATCACCTAGATGTTCTAGAATGCATCTTTGACACAATTGGACACTATTGGTTAATTCTCAACCCTAAGAAATGTGTCTTTGGAGTCACATCAGGAAAACTCCTGGGGTTCATTGTATCCAGACAAGTCATAGAAATTGATCCAAAGAAAGTACAAGCTATCATAGAGATGCCTCCACCAAAAAAACTCTGACAACTACACAACCTCCAAGGAAAGCTACAATCTGTGTGCCACTTCATCTCTCAACTAGAAAAAAAGTTCCAACCATTCACTCATCTCCTGCAAAAAGATAACGCATTCAAGTGGGATCCTCAGTGTCAGAAGAGTTTCAACAAAATCAAAGAATACTTGGCTAATCCACCCATCTTGGTACCACTTTTACCTAGTTAACCACTCATCCTATACATTTCTGCTACTACCACAGCACTGGGGGCACTCCTTGCTCAATTGGATGATGAAGGAAAAGAAAGATCTATTTATTATATCAATCAAACCTTAGTGGGTTATGAACTCAATTATTCTCCTATGAAAAAAGCATGTCTGGTAGTGGTCTTTGCCACTCAAAAAATTTGCCACTATATTCTTAGTCATACAACCAAGCTCATTTCAAAGGTGGATCCTCTCAAGTACCTACTCTCCAGGACTACACTCTTAGGTCAAATGGAAAAATGGGTTATGTTGCTCAACAAGTTTGATATTCAATATGTTAGAAGAAAATCCATTAAAGGGAAAGTCATCACTGATCAACTAGTAGAAGTGCCATTGGTAGATTCTTATCCTTTGGTCACAGAGTTTCCAGATGAGCATTTGTACATGATAGAAGAAAAACCAATGTGGCAACTCTACTTTGATGGGTCCTACACAGCTCATGGCATAGGGGCAAGAATACTTTGTGTCACACCTCAAGGTGACTACATCCTCATGTCATTCAAATTGGGATTTCCTTGCACAAACAACATTGAAGAATATGAAGCACTAATCGCAGGACTCCGCATGGCCATAGGATGGAACATCACAGATATACATGTCTTT
Source organism: Thuja plicata (assembly GCA_018584345.1). Taxonomy (NCBI): domain Eukaryota; kingdom Viridiplantae; phylum Streptophyta; class Pinopsida; order Cupressales; family Cupressaceae; genus Thuja; species Thuja plicata. The sequence continues at coordinate 216,148 of MU228461.1, read as the reverse complement.
GGTGACTCCTAACTCATCATCAAACAAGCCCTAGATGGGTATCAAACCAAAGATGACAAATTGATGCCATATAAATAGATGGTTTACAAGATAAAAGGACACTTCCTCCATTTGTAGATAACACAAGTACCACACCTATAGAACAAGGCTATTGATGCAATGGCCACAATTGGTTCCCTCCTAGAGATTCCTCATGAGTCTATTCAATATGAATTCTTAGTTGAGAAACTTCATGCTCCCGCTTATGAGAATGATGACTCAAATCACGTATGTGTCTTGGTTGGTCCCCAGTCCCCATGGTACCACAATATCCAATCTTACCTACAAAATGGTATCATATCCCCTCATCTCACTGCAACCCAACACTAAAACTTTATCCACAGATCTTCCTGATACACCCTCGTAGCCAACACCCTTTATCATAAAGGTTATCACAACATGCTTTCTAGATGTCTAGATAAAAATGAAGCCACCTAGGCTTTACAAGAGGTACATGCTGGAATTTGCGGTGCCCACATGACTGGAATGGTCCTAGCCAAGCAACTTCTATGTACAGGGTACTTTTGGCCTACAATGGAACATGATGCTTGTGAGTTTGTCAAGAAGTGCTTATCCTGCCAACAACACGCCAATCTGATTCATGCTCCTGCTTAGGTCCTTAGACCTATTGCACCTCCTTGGCCCTTCTCTTGTTGGGGTTTTTAGATCATTGGTAAGATTACTCCCCTCTCATCTAAATGCCACAAATACATAATCATAGCAATGGAGTACTTCACAAAGTGGGTCAAAGAAATTTCTCTCACACTCACTACTGGCGTCCAGATATCTAAATTCATCCTCTATCACATTGTTTTCTACTTTGGCATACCCTCCACCATCTTCACAGATCGTGGTACACCATTTGAAAATCAAAACGTCAATGATCTTTGTGCTTGCCTCCACATCCATCACCATTTCTCCAGACCATATTTCTTGCAAGGTAACGGCCAAGCTGAGGCAACTAATAAAACCATCCTCAAAATCCTCAAGAAAGTTGTCAATGATACTGGTCATGATTGGCATCTCCAGATCAACCCCACCCTATGGGCATATCACACTTCCTACCATACTCCTACTGGAACTACTCCATACTCCCTAGTCTACAGTGCTGAAGCAGTGTTACCAATTGAGGTTGAACTACCATCCCTCTAAGTATCACTAAGAGGCCTAATTGATGATGAAGATTACCAAGTGGCATAACTCACACAGCTTGATCTACTAGATAAAAAGTGCCAGCAAGCCTATGATCACTTGATTATTTACTAGAATAGACTCAAGAAGAACTATAATAAGAAGGTCCACCCATGCCAGTTCCAGGTAGGGGACCTTGTGCTAAAGGAAAATCAGAAAGTGGGTACTAATCGGGAAAAGAAAGGTAAGTTTGAAGTCACCTGGAAAGGCCCCTATGTTGTCACTGCATGCTTTAGTTCAGGGGCATATCAACTCTCCACTACTGAATGAGAACCATTGAATGATCCTATCAACATCATTCATCTCACCCACTTCTATGCCTGATGACTAGTTGTTCATCCCAGTTATCTGAGAAAATCCATAAAAAGTATAAAAAGTCCTCAAGAAAGCACAAAAATGATGGAAAATAGTCCTAAAAAAAAGAAAAAAAATCTCTAAAAAGAAGAAAAGTGAAGCTAAAAAAATGGTTGTCCTAGTGAGAACCTAGTAAACAGGCACTTGGGTAATATTAAAAACATCAAAAAGATCCAAAGAAATAAAAAAATAAAAATAAAGAGAAAACTTTCGACCAATGGTGAAAACTTGGCAATCAGGCACCTTGGACAAGTATGCATGATGAAAACCTGGAAATATGCATCACACATAATGGACCATTCCATTATCTATCAAAATCTCATTTCCTTCCATCACCAACAGCACATCTCCACTAATCTTTGTATTTCCCATATTCCCTGGGTGTTCGCATATCATACGCACTAGTCCACAGTGATCTTCCTATCTCGTATCTTGAGCTTTTGTGGACATAATATTGTATATTTTTTTGCATACATTGTACTATCCCAAACCCTGAGCTTCAGTCTTGTATATTTCTCATGTCCTGAGTTTCTCCTTGTGTGGAAAATGATACAGTTACACTATTAAAATCCCACGTTGGTTCTACAGTTTGCTCGTGTTGCACATTTGATCAATCAACTTGGTATGTCCCATCTTTCTAGAAATGAGTCTCTTGAGGATGTATCCTTCCTCTCATCAACTTAAATCTAAGATCATCATCATCTTTGGGTTCTTGTAGGATGTATCTTTCCTCTTGAACTCATCAATTAGCATACTACACTATCACATGCATCAAGACGAACAACATGATCTAATCAAATCTTGGCAGAAACCTTTGTACATAATCATTGTAGCTAATCATTTGTAATTAATCACTTAGTTTGATCCTTATATATTCATGACATATTCAATCTCCTTGTCATCACACTAACATCCCGAGTCATTGTCCTAATAACATTCCCTTCCTGATCCTCCATATTCCACATGTCTGGTTTATCAGTTGATTGTGACACACCAAAAAAAAAAGAGTCCTATTGCACCCGTTGCATCCATCACATCCATTGCCTCTAGTATCATTATTGTATCTATCATTAAGATTAAGTTGCATTATTACTCCATCATTTAGATTCATCTTGCATCACTTAGATCCATTTCATATCTTGCATAGTTAATTCATTTAGATTCATTTCCCATCTTGCATAATTAATTCATTTAGACTCATTTTAATCTTGCATAGTTAATCCACTTAGATTCATGTCATATCTTGCATAGTTAATTCATTTAGATTAATTTCATATCTTGCATAGTTAATTCATTTAGATTCATTTTTGCATAGTTAATTCATTTAGATTCATCTTACATTCACTTAGTTTCATTTTAATCTTGCATAGTTACTTCATTTCGATTCATTTTAGTCTTGCATTGTTAATAATTTGCATTCATTTTACATTTTGCATTCCCATTAATTAACTCATTTAATCCATTATAGAATTGCATTATTATGCTTCAGTGTAATTAGATTCATTATGCATCCATATCCATATTCATTAAACATCACATATACATTTTGCATACATCATAAAATCACATCACATCCTACATCCACACATGTCAGTACAACATATATACATAATCATGAAACTATCCTGCATACACAATAGGTCATACATATACATCACATCATGTAAGCACCAAATGTCAGTCATCATATAGTCATATGCATCAAAGCATCATATAGATCACACCATATAGATCATACATCATAAGCATCATAAGAGTCCTCGATCATATATATATCAACGTCCATAAAATACAATGTCTATCAATAAAATAGATCATGTGCACCTTGGTGCCAATATACATGTCTATCAAAATACAAAACTGTGTGTCACATGATCCTTTGCTGAATCATGCAGGTGGCTATGAAGATCCACCTCCCTACTTTGGTGGCGAATGTGGTGGCATCCCCACTGATCCCTATAACGCTGAAGTCTGCACTGTGCTCTGAGATTGAGACCTCTCTGAGTACTCTCACCTCTATCCCCGAGACACAAGTTGATGGTACAAAACTTGATAATGGGCCACCTCCCTACCTGCCCTGGTTGCATCTCTATGAGCTGTGAAAGCCTCAACTACAACCTGTCCTAGTCCACCTGTGATAGCCGCCTGTTTGGTGATATCCTACTCAGCCTTGTATGTCTCAACCCACCACTGTATTGCATCCCTCTTAGAGGTCAATGCGTGAATCTACTCTATAGCATGCTCCAGCTGCAAGGTCAAAGTATCTAACTGGTCTGTCAGTGTACCTATCTTGGTACGTAGATTTGTGGCATCCTATGTCAGGTCAACCATAGAAAAATCCCCAAAATCAACCCTGCCCTATAAGGTATCTAGAGACCCTTCTTCTCTATCCACCCATGTTGTCTCCAGAGCTAATAACCCCTGTATACGGGTCATCTCCACCTGTAGACTGGTCTTAGATATGACCATCGTGTCTAACAAACCTCATAATCTTGTGCACTTTTCCTGAAGACTATCTCACTCTGCGATGATAGTATCATCAGTCTCATGTGCTACATATCCTGCAGGTGGCCCCCTATGGCCCCTCTACTTGTGGTGGCATTGGTGGTTCCTATACCTATATCTGCACTAGTGGTGGCCCCTGTGGCCCCTGATCAGGTTTTGTCTGTACCTATGCCCCTGTACGTGGTCTCACACATCTTTGTGGTCTCCTCCTTTGACCTGTTGCTGAGGTGTCTAGGGTGTCTCCAATATCTATCCCATTGTCCACATCCATATCCCCTGTCAGTTTCTCATGAGCAGCCACCTAAGCTAGGTCCATCAGTCTCAATGGTGTGTGTGCATCCCACCATGCTACATACTCTGGGGTCATCCCTGCATCTGTAATGTCTGGCTATGCAACAAATTTGACCCATAATGTCTCTCCAAGATGCCCTCATGGTAAGATCATTTGTGTATCTCTCCCAACTACCTTCCTCCATGGTGACATGAGGATGTAATGCATCCTCTGCTACCACCCCCTACTATAGACCAAACTGTCTCATCACCCTCGAGGGTCTGTACCTCTCTATCTGGTGGATGTTCTTTCCCAGTAGAAATAAATTTGTTTGAATGTATGATAGGTATAGAAAGTCCTCGAAACTGTCCTCCACTCCTATCACCCAGTCTATTGACCCCCATGGCTTGCATAGTCAATATAGAGTCTAGCAGAAAACCTGTACCTCATCTAGGAGTTGCCGCCAATATCCAGTCTGGCCAACAAAGGTGTATCCCAAGGGAAGCCTATATCTGTAGGCATAGGGCTCTCCAAGCCATCACGCCTCTCAAACTATTATAGGCCAGAATAATACAATGTGCTCCCAAGCCCAAACTAACATCAAGGTCATGTTTGTACCCATGTTGCGTGCCTCGCAGTATGCATCCATGTGTAGGTCATGGTACAACTGTCTGAGGACAACGTACCCCCAACAATAATAAGTCCCCTCCTCTAGCATCTCTACTAGTACTCGTGACCATCCCATGTCAAAACCATGTCCCACCAGGTCAGCTAACATATGCCCACCAATCAATCCTGCTAGATATAGGGCTATCCACCGTAGCCTCCTATCGACCACTGGCTGCCAAGGCATCCAGGTCCTATATGTAGGGATTCGTCTCATTGGCCTCCTAAAATAAACCTCCATAAAATGGTAACTATCCTCCAACTGGTACTGAGGAATCACCCCTCAAATGAGTATCTAAAGGATCCACCAGACGTCCTTGAGGGTGATAGTCACCTCTTTAGTAGGCAGGTGAAATGTGGTGGTATCACTGTGCCACCTCTCGATCAATGCGGTCATCATCCCATTGTGCGCCTGTAGCCTAGGCCAATGGGGCACATAGTCTAGTCCAAATACAAATAATAACCCCTAGTCATCCTCTGTGAGCTGCGGCTCCAACTCCATGGTCGGCAGCCAATGCTCTCGTGATCCCAATGGTGGGAACTACTCCTGCAAAATTTCAACAATCCACCATGTCAACCACTTTTTCTTCTAGTCCCAGCCTAAACCATCCCAAAGTGGGGCATCTTGTCCCTAAGTCTTATGCTGACCCATCCCTGGCTCTCGTTGGGTCCCTCTGTTCCCCTCACCCTTGACATCTTCCCTTTTAGGTGCAGATGTCGGTTCAGCCAGAAATGTCAATTCATACACTGGCATCTTTGCCATCATTCCCATAGATTGACGTCTTTGAAGATGAGGGTATGGGCCTGGCATCTTTCAAAGATGCCGATCTAGCACCGTTGTCTCTAGAGACATCAATTTGGGGATCAGCGTCTGTGAAGACATTAATCCAAGGATCAGCATCCTCACAGACGTCGATTCCTAAGCTGTCGTCTCCAGTTTGAAAGTCAAAAATCCCACATTTATTTCCCCCTAACCCCACCCAAAGTGTTAAATAACTTTGACAATAATAAATGTGCGGTCTTGAATAGGTCACTCACAGGTACCGGTCACTCCGTAGGCCTCCCATGTGTGCACATGTACTCCCCCATCTACCCCTTCATCCTCTGGTCAGCCATCTTTTCACTCTAGAGCTCATTTTTCACTATTCACTATTCACAAATGACCTTCCTTAAGCCCCCCAGCCCTTCTTATAGCCCCTGTTTTCCCCAAACTTTTCCCCCACCAATTTTCCTCCCCCCGTGTATATTTTTGTATAAATCATCCTATTGTACAACTTGAATACATATAAAGTCCCAAAGAAATTTAAAAAAATTCAAAAATCCAAAAAAATTCCAAAAATTCCAAAAACATCAAATATTCTCAAAAATCCCGCAATAAACACTTCATTCTTTCCGCATCATTCTAGATCTTAGTTTTCTGTGACATTTCAACTCATGTGAGTGCGATCATGTTTTTCACCAAACCAATTCTGCGACTGATTATCCTTGCTCCCCATCTTGTTTATAGCTTTTGCCAGCGAATCTCTTTTATCAAATCAAATCCAATCTTTGCTCGTTAGGATGCATCCTTCCAGTGTCGGCTTACCAAATATTTCATTACATCAATCCTATTCATGGAAAGAACTTTGGACTGAATGAATTCTTGGTCATGAGGCCTTCTTTATTGATTTTATCATTCTATGCTAGTTTACACCTACTCACCACTACCTTGATCTGCTATATCTCGGTGCGTTGTGACTAGTGGCTATTGATACATGCATATTTTGCAGTGTGCTTTTGTTTGAGTGTCTAGTCCATGCAAAGGAATCTTGTCATCTATGTTTTCTAACACCTGATTCATACCTCCTATTGCAATATCAAAATCAGATGTGCTCTCCATATTTTTTTACACATAAATGGATCTCCAATGCTCATTAGCTGCATTTAATTTCATTTGCATTTGCATTCTTAGTTGCATTCTTAATTGCATTTCCAAAGGCTTCTATTTATTACCTACTCTCTCTTCCTCCTACCTGTTGTGTCCTTTTTTGAGAAAATTTCACGTCATCTTCATTGTGTTCTTTTCTCGAGGGGGCACAACCCTGTACCATCGTTGCTTCAGCATGACTCTTAGAAACCCCCTTCCTCTGGGGCAACTTATTCTCGTCTTTGACATAACGTCACTTGCGACGCCACATCAAAGAGGGGCAAAATGTAGACGTCCAAAAATATTAATATTATTATTATTATTAATATTATTTTCCCTCTTATTCCTCTAACTATTTAATTTAATCAATTAAATAGTTTCATTTGCTAGTATTTATCAAATGGCTTAAATACTATTCCAATGTATTTCATTTAAATACATTTGTCTCATAAAATCTCATTTTTAATAAATTTACATTTATTAAGTCCCCCATATTCCTAATTCTTCTAAAGCATGATTTATTCAAATTCAATTTGGATTATAATCTAAACCCTAGCTAGGAACCTATTAATCCTACCCTAAAACCTACCCTATTCCTACCCTACTCCCATCACCTCATTTCCTAAGTATACTTTCCTCCCTAACTGTCCTTTAACCATGCTTAATGGGTAATTCCTAACCTTTTTAAGGCTAATGGAATGCTCACCCACATGGGGAAATTCTATCCAAAATAGGCACCCATTCCTCTTTAATTTCTTCTTACAACTTTGTCTCCCACTTGGAAATATTCAGCTACTCAATATTAAATGCCAATTTTGACTTAAAATTGGCCATCTTTTCAAGTCTATGTGTCCCTTATGTAGCTCTTATGTGGATTCTACATAGGTGCCACTTCATCTAAGCCTCTTCCTCTCTCCAAAAACTCTATAAATAGAGGCCTTCTCCTCTCCATTTTGCATCTCTCAATTTGCATTGTTATCATGCTATTTTGCATTTAGAAGTTCATAGTTCTAGATTTAATATTTTCATATGCTCTTAGTTTATGATTAAATCACTTAGATATTACATGCTAGGTTCTTTTTTGGCTAAAATAAATCATAATTTTACTCTCATATCATAACATAGCATAGTTCTTGTAACATAGCATAGTTCTTGGATCATAGCTTTCAATCTTGTATCTTGCATCTCAATTTGAGCATCATCTTTGGGAAGGATTCAAGACTAGTTTTCCATACTAGTTCTTGAATTTCTTCTTTGATTCCAAGATTGCATTCCATATTTGCATTGCCTTTGGGATTCATTTCATTTGTGTGTGTGTGAGAGAGCACACCTACATCCTCTTAAGAAGAGAAAATCAAAATGAGTAAAATAGGGTGCATTGTTTCTTATTTTTAGCTCAATCTGATGTTATGTTGAGTTCTTTGTTTCTTTCTTGCTCTTTCATATGCTTTTGAATAGATTTTATGTGTTAACCCACTAATGTTTCATGTTTGAGCTTTCTCCCAATAGGTTGAAGAATTCCTTGTACACACCTACTAAGGTCCAAAAAAAACTAACCTATCTTGACTTGGCTAATGTCAAGTACAAGCCAAAATGAACAAACATGGAGGTTATCCTAGGTGCTCCTACACAATCCTCCCCAAAAAAAAAAGATCAATCCACCCTTGGATTAAGGATTCCTAGATCAATCCCCATCTTCTTGAACTCTGATTCTTTGACCAATATTGCATCTGCATTTGTTTGACCATTTCTTTTGACCAAGTGCTCTTTATACTCTTTAGTTCTAGTCTTTTTGTATACTCTTGTATCCAATATGCTGTCAGCTATTGTGACTATAGAAGAGGGTAATTTTAGCTCCTCCACATCTCTGATTACTTTTTGAAAACTCTTATCCAAGTCTTGTTCTAGTCCTTTGTAATGGACTAAGTCTGCAATGTTGAAGATAGGTGACAGTCCACTGTCTTCCGAGAGTTCTACTTTGAATGCATTATCACCATACTTAGCCAAGATAGGAAAAGGGAATATCCTTCTCATCTATAACTTGTGAGGGACTCCCTTCTAAAGTCTAGATTTGTTTAGATGGATCATCACTAAGTCTCCCAAATTAAACTAAACTTGTCTTCTACCCTCATCAATCTTTGCCTTATGTTTCAAGGTGGTCTCTATCAAGGTTTTCTAGACTGTATCATGTATCTCTTGCATGGCATTAGAAAAATCATCTGCATATCCACTTGTCTTCACTCCATCCTTTAAGTCTCTCATCTCATATACTCCTCTAGGATGTAATTCATGCACCACCTCAAAGGGGCTCTTCCCTATTGATCTATTGATAGTGTCATTGTAGGCATACTCAGCCTGTCCAATCAATTGATCCCATTTTTTTCCATACTCCTTTGTCAAGCACCTTAGTAGATTTCCAAGGCTTCTATTCCCCACTTTAGTCTGACCATCAGTTTGAGGATGGTAGGCTGACCCAAAGGATAAATTAGTTCCTAATCTTTGCCAAAGAGTCTTCCAAAAATGACTCATAAATTTGGTGTCTCTATTAGACACAATGCTCTTAGGTAACCCATGGATTCTTACTATCTCTTTGAAGAAGAGAGAGGCTATTTGGCTGGCATCATTAGTGGTCTTGCATGGCACAAAGTGGGCCATTTTACTAAATCTATCCAAAACTACATAAACACTATCCATGCCTTGTCTTGTCTTGGGTAGCCCAACTACAAAATCCATGCTCAAGCAATCCCAAGGCCTAGCGGGAATAGGTAGGGGCTGATAAAGGCCAGCATTTGATGAAGTACCCTTGGCTCTTTGACACACTATAAAACTCTCCACATACCTTTTGACATCAAGATTCATCCTTGGCCAATAGTAGAACCTTTGAACAATTTCTTGTGTCTTTGTGATCCCAAAGTGACCACTCAATGTACCATTGGGAATCTCTTGAATCATATTCTCTGTAATGGAGCCTCTAGGAACACATAGCTGATTGCCTTTAGACAATGGAAAGTATATTCAGCATACTTACTATGGAAATGGTTCTTGTATTTAGCACATACCTTGAAAATGTCTGCAAAGTCCTCATCTTTAGCATATAGATCCTTGAAGTGATCTATTCCCATTCTCTTCAACTGAATCTCTTAGATGGTAAGAGATCTTCTTGATAATGCATCTGCAAATTTATTAAAGACACCTTTCTTGTTTTTGATATTAAAGGTATAATCTTGTAGGTACTCAACCCATGTCATGTGCTTGTGGCTCAACTTCTGTTGAGAATTCAGAAAACTTAAGGCTTGATTATCTGAATAGACAATGAACTCCTTGGGCAGCAAGTAGTGCCTCCACTTTCTCAAGGCTTAAACCAATGCATACTGTAACCACCTAAATTCGGTCTATTCTAACTATAGACCTTGTTTTCCCTAAGTGTGATCATACGCTTGATTATGTCCAAATGACTCTGTTACTTCTTGGCATAATTCTTTGAATCAATTTAATGTCCTAGGTGATTTTTATCACTGAATTATATTAACTATTATAGCCATACAATTCAAATAAATTCAAACCAATTAAATCAAATCAAATTCAAACATGGCTATAGTATTTAATTATAAAGGAATGAAATAAACCCCTAAATCAATTATCCACTTGCAAAATAACCTATTCCCCTAGCCTATTTATTTTAATTAAAATGGCTATAGTCCCCTTAATTATTAAAAAGCTATAAAATGCTTAAATAATTAATATCCTATTTTTGAATGAGTTAAATAAGTTTAATTCATTTCATTTATATTCCCCTAAACCCTAACCTAACCTATCTCAACCACTTCTACCCTGGGTTCTAACCCATCTCAACCTATTCCCCCCATGATAATCTAATCCTAATTCTAATTATATCCTAACCCACCTCGTAATGTTGTCACATTTCATTAAGGAATGATTAACAACTCAACCCACTTGAGAAAGTCAACTTTCTCAAGCATGACTTCTCTAAAGGACCAACTTACCAAGTTGAGCCTTACACTCTCCCATGCCTCTTAAATGAATTTCATTAATGACCCATTAATGAAGATTCCCTCTTTCCCATCCCTCATTAATGCCCAAGGCATTAATGGCTCTTACACTTCATTAATGACTTTAGGGGCTCCATTAATGAACCTTCTCTCTCTCTCTCTCTCTCTCTCTCTCTCTATTGAAGGGATTTGGAGCTCATAATAAGCCTCAATTTTGAATAGTAGTGTTGTTATGCTAAGATTTTGAAGGGATCTCAAAGCATTGTTATGCTACCCATTCCTTCATAGCTTCATACACACTCTATATTTAATCTCTTACATAGTTATAATGCTCATTTTTAGACTAATATGCATGTTTAATGATCTAATAGTTGTTTTAAACTTGAATCTTTCATGTTAGGTTGTTTATGTCACTGGTATCAGCATAATCTGGGGGCTTTTATGTTATTTACTACACTCATCCTAGTTAGAAATAAATAGGTCAATGTTAGGGTATTATATGCTCATTAACCCTTGTTTCTCACTAACAAAATAACTTATTGAAGTGTTGTGTCACAGGTAACAGGTGCACAAATATACACACACATTTTTGGCATGCACCGTGGGGCCCGATTTCCAACTTGGCCTCATTTTAGATCAAATTTTCACTAAGTTGCATGCACAGAATTCTATTGCAGGGTCATTTTTTATCATTCTGGATTAGATCCAGGATACACCCTTGCACCGCAGAAAACAAGGCTCGCATCCAGGATTTACTGGATCATTTTCAGTTTAGGTTCGCATTTGGGGAGCATGTTGTCGCATCTGGTAAGAAAGGTCACATGAGGTATACTATATCACATTTTGTTATTTTAGGCTCACATCTAGTTAGAAAATTTGCACACTTTGTTTTCCTAACTCTAACATTTTGGCAAGTTGTGTTTTTAATATTTTGCAGCCTAACAATTTTTTGTAGGTTGTTATTGAAGATTTTTTCATGGGAGTTGAAATAACGGATACTAACTCAATTTTTTAGGTTTCCCAACCCCCATATTGACCTCTATTTAATTGCTTTAAAAACTAAGGAACATTTTCCAATCTATCACTAAATTGACTAGAGGACTATGCTCTTTTCCTTTTAAGGAAAATCAGAAACTCACACATCAGTTTATGGGTTGAATGGAATTTGGAGTTAACTGAACAAGCAAATAACATTGTATAATTCTTTTGGATCAGTAAATGAACAACACAAAACACTAAATCTTGTGGTTCAAAGAACAAGTTCTAATTCATTTTTGGGACACATAAATTGAACAAGAAAACTCATTAAATACTGTGGTTAATTGAACAAGGAAAATCTCTTTTTCAAGAAATATTGTTTTCATTAATTAGGAACATCTAAATCAAGCACAACATTTCTTGAGGGAAAGAACCACTTTTCTTGACTTTATTTTGGGAGAAAATGGCTTAGATTAGGAGAGTGTGCTCTTCTTCTTCGGAAGAATCATAAATCTAGACATCCAAAGCTTGCTAATCCTTCGTATGCATATTTAATAGTAGAGGGCCTACCAGTTGAGGAAAAAATCTCCTAAGAATGACCCAAGTGAGGATAGGTTTTACACCAACCCTTCCAACTCACTATAAATAGTTTCTTCCTTGTAGGCCAAAGCCTTGGAAGATGGAGCCAATTTTGTTCATGGAATTTTGACATCATTCCTTGAACATGCTTGGGTATATGTAGAGCGGAGCCGCTTGAATATTTCTTGTGAGACTACATATATTCAGGTACTCATAGAGCTATACACCTGAATTTTGCCTTGTGCAATTCTACGGGGGACAGTTTCAAATGGATTGCCCAATAATATACAACAATTTCAACTAAAAGAATTCCTAATTCACCCCCAAAAGGGTGATAATATTTGTGCAAGGAAAAAAGTAATTTCCCCAAGACACTCGTCATATCGTTCCCTCACTTGCATTTAGAGTCGGCTAATACAGCATCGTGACTGGAGCCATTGCGTGCTTGGTGATGGTTGTATTCTGATTAGCATTTGAGTGTGTACCTGAGTCAATGAGCAAAGATTTTCATCCTCCACCTAGAGAATAGGAAAAAATATGTGTGTCTATTTCACCTCCCTAACAATGCAATGTTGTTTGATGTGTTCAAAAGACTATTAAAAAGATAAGCTCCTCAAGACAATCAACAAATTTCAAATCCTGGAGTACAAGTTTTTTTCATGCATTACAACACCTCCTAACACAATTTGGAAATAAGCAACTTCACACACTTCGAAAATGTACTTTTCAGAACTGATCCAAATTGACAAAGACATCATAAGATCACATCCTGAACTTCCCAAATTGCATGTAGTATTTAGGATTAGATCTGGTATACTACCTCGTATTTGGTCAGCAAACAGTCGCATCTAGGGTTTAGGCTCGCATCTCGTGTCATCAGAAGCTTGCATTTAGTATAGTGGGCATTTGCAAGATAGATTCTTAGAAAGTCTCAATTTATTACGATACCCTTTTTCCTCTTTAGCTAGTTCTTGTTGTCTTTTCTGGTCTCCCTATTGAAGTTTCAAAACTTTTTCAAACGTCTACCTTGCATGCTTAGTCAGTCTTTCACGATCGGTTCAATACGTGTGGTCTACCCACTTTCTACCAACAACTTGGCTCCCAGCTCACTATCAGGGAAATCTAACCCTCTGACATTGGAATCATTTACATCCACCAACAACAAACAGTTACTTTTACCTAGACACACCCACTTGAACGGTTTGAAACTCTCACTTGCGCTATTAGGAAGCATTGACAAAATTGAGAAACCACTTCATGGTTAACACAAGACACAACAAGTACATGTCTAAATGATCGAAAGTGCCTCCTCAAACACCACACTTCCAAGGGGAAACATCTCATAGTTCCCTACTCGATCTAGAATCTCCACAAATGGATAGAGACACTCATAGATGGAGTGAGGCTTTTGAGGAATATAACAATGGCAAAAATCCTGAAGATACGAATGAGGAAGAATAACCCACATTCAACAGCCCTTTATTTAAGTCTAGTAGTGAGAATGAAATCACTAAAGAAGAATATGAAAAACTCAAACAGAGAAAAAGATTCCATAAAATAATGGAAAAGATGATTGACGAGGATAAAGAAAAATACTTCCTCCACCTAGCATCCATCGGTGTAAAATTACCCTCAAACTGTGATGTGGAAAAGCTCAAAGCAAAAGAAGTGCCGACTCCTATATCTATTCTTGCTAAACATCTTGCCTTAATGTAGATAGAACTCACAAATCTCAGAGAGGAGAAAGCTCCACCCAAATCAAAGTACTCTATGGACACCATTTGTCCATTCCCTTTTGACAAAAGTATAACTATGATCCCATTTCCTCCTAATGTGGCAAGACCAAAGTATGACAAGTACACAGGAGAAACTGACCCACATGATCATGTTAGAGAATTCTGTGCTCTAGGCATCGAATACATGCATGAACCTACCTAACTCATGTGACTCTTTCCTGGAAGTCTAGGAGGCAATGCTATGGAATGGTTCTCAAAACTGAACCCTAAGGTCAAAACATTTGAAGAGCTGATTCAATGCTTTATCCAGCATTACTCCTATAACATACAGCATGATGTGACCATGATGGACCTATGTAATACAAAATAGAAGACCGGAGAATCATTTACACACTTCCTACAATGATGGAGGAAGATCTTTGCACGATATTCAAGGGCCATTCCCAAATCAGAGAAGATGGAAATATTTGTTAACAACCTAGTGCCTGAATTAAACTATGCATTAAAAATGAAAGATTCACCAAGCTTTGACCGAATGATTAAAAATTCCCTCCGTATCGAGGAAGTCATGGTGAAAAGGGGTGAGATCACCCTTCAAAATGAAAACAAAACCAACAACTCCAACTCTAAACCTAAATGGTGGAAATAGAACAAGAATGTTGTTAATGATGGCATAGTAGATGCATTCCATGTTGGTCCTAAACCTAAGGTATTTAATCTAACCAACGGTATGCAAGCAAGCAAGGAGACAAAGGTAACACCTCTTGTCCCCAAAGAAAACAATGACAATAACAAGGGTCGATAATGGACTTCAAAACCTCAAAGAACCTTCACTCCTTTGGGAGAGCCTCTCGAGACTATTTTGAAAACACTGATAGACAATAAAATTCTCACTATTCTAGATTCCAAACCATGGGAACCAATGGTCAAACCTAGGTGGTGGGATGATAATTCTTACTATGTCTTTCACAAAAACAAAGGACATAAGACTAACAACTACCTTAAACTTAAACATGTCATTAAAGACCTCATTGAAGGATGTAAGATCAAAGTAAATGGACACACTACCAATGAGGATCACACGACATTCAACAAACCATTCCCTAATTATGACAAAGGGGAAACATCTAAAGGAAAAGGTAATGAAGTCAATTACACCTATTCCAATAATGACAATGTGATCAATATGTTAGACATCAAAACTGAATCCATTAATGTGATCACAATCAAAGGTGTTAAGGACACCTCTTTTCAAATGAATGTAGTGACACAAAGCCAAGTGCAGGTCACAATCAAGGGACATAGTTCCTCTTCAAAACCAACATCAGCATCAAAGGTTCCCATCATTACTATCCCCAAACAGGCAATGAAAAATGTGGTTACTATTCCTGGAGAAAAATATGACTTGGTAGAACAATTACAACAAACCTCAGCCAAAATTTCCATCTTTGAGTTGGTCAAAATATCCACAATGCATAGGGAAATCTTAGAACAAGCCCTACATGCTGCAAATGTGCCAAAAGATCTTGACATAAACAAATTCCAAGTGATGGTCAATCACATCTTAGCGCCACATTACCTCTCCTTTTCTGAAGAGGATGGTAAGTCATTGATGCATCTGCACAATCAACCCCTCCATATTGAAGTCCTTATTCATAGATCCTGTGTTAGATACGTGTTGATAGATGGAGGTGCAGGATTAAATATTTGTACACTTGATCTAATCAAAAGACTAGGTCTCTCAGAACAAAAAATTGAATCTAGAAGCAAAATAAGTATCAAGGATTATGATGAGGAAGAAAGATCCTCCAAAGGTCTTATTGTTCTACCTATCAGAGTCAGACTAATTGAAAGGAATGTCACATGTCAAGTTCTGTATCTACCCCTGGCCTACAACATCTTGTTGTGGAGACCATGGATTCATGAAATGCAAGGTGTACCATCTACTTATCACCAGTGCATAAAATTCCCACATAATGGGGTAGAGGTAGAAATTCCTGCAGATGCTAACTATACTTGCAACAATATCAAAACAAGCAGTATGATTCCATATAACAAGGAGGCTATGAATGAAATTAATCCTGAGACTACCAAAGATATGGTGATGAAAAGCTTTGGGAAACCTTAAAACTTACAGAAATAGGTATGGGAGAGTACAAACTGGATATGACTCCATCACTCACATAATTTCCAAAATCACCAAGATCCTATGGGAAACCTTCCTCATCATTCACACCTACAACATCCAAAAATCTAGAAGTACACAAAGAAATTGGCATGGTAAAAGCATTTACATCTTCTTTAGATAACATAGAATAACAGACAGTCTTGGACTAGCTTTACAAAGGAGAACCGACATAAGATGAGGTAAAACATGTAGAGATATCACCAGAGTAGTATGGAAAGGGATATGATTTCCTTAAACAGATGAGATACAAAGGAAAGGGACCTCTAAATGACACAGGACGAGGGCTCATTGAGCCTATACCCATGGAGTTCTAGAATAATAGAGACAAAAGAGGACTAGGTTTTAATACTAAATGTAATAAACCTACTTCAAAGGATAGCCCAGTTTTTGACAAAGGGAGTGATGAAATAGATGAGATAATACTAGAACCATGGCCTTATGAAAGATTATTGTATGTTGGAGCAAAAAATATTAAATATCAAGGGGAACGCTATACACCCAGCTTTGATGTACCACAAGATACTCACGCACCTTTGGTAACATGACCTCCTATTCAAGAAGTTGGAGACCCCATAGTAGATGGTCCAGAAATTCTAGTAATAGAAATAGCCACTACAAGCACATCCCGATGGTAGGATTTATATCCTAACTAGGGGAAGCTAGTCACAATCTCACATGTACTTTACCTACCACACTTTGATACATAGATAGCTAACCAAGTACATCAAATCACCATTTCTAAATACTTAGATAGATATGATGATGAGGTCATTGAATCTCATGATTATGAATGGGATGAGTTATCTGTCACCACCGAAGAGATTAAGATAGATATAATTCACATGTTTTCAGCTCCTCAACTCCTCATGAACAATCTAACACTAATCCTAAAGTAGAAGAAGAAATCTTTCTCCCTGTCAGGGATGGAGAGACTAGTGCTATCCTAGGTTTGGAAGAAGACAAGAAGAAAGAAGTCTCCATTTATGGAGAGGTGAAGATGACATGTATATGGATGAGTCACTAGAGTTTGATCCAGGTATGACTAATAATGACCCTTTTTATGACGATCTCACTCTTATTGATCTAAATATCAAGGAAATTAACTTAACAGACCACGTCTTGTCAGTTAATGGTCATGATTCTAATGTGATGTTGTCTTTCCCTAAGTCTGATGCCTTATCCTTAATAAACCCAGACCTTATTGATTAGACTCATGTTGATCCTACTCCTATCCTCGACTTTCCTAATGACTATGCCTTGGCTTGTTACCTAAACACTTGCAAACCCTACCCTTCTTCCACCTATGCAAGGAATGAGAACATGACAATGGAGGATATCAAGTTTCTTAGTCAACAAATGAAAAATAAAAAGAAAGACAGGACTGATGGTGAAAACCACTTTGTGGCAGTATCAAATCCCAAAATAGTAAAAATAAATGACGCATCCAATGGTGAAAACCTCTTAGAGGCGCTAAAGGATGAGACTCTTGATATCCTCCCCACACACTTTTAGGAGAGATCTTCAGTATTGATAAAACCAATGGAACCTATCAACTTGGGCACAACTAAGTCTACTCAAATCATTCACCTATCACAATCTTTATCAGCAGAAGAAAAGGAACAATTCACTGAGTTTCTCAAAGAAAAGAAAATCAACTTTGCATGGTCCTATACTGATATGCCTGGACTCAATCCTAGCTTGATCATGCATCATTTTTCTATATCTCTAGGGATCAAACCCATAAAGAAAAAACTTAGAAAAATGCATCCTCATGTTGCATTGCTAGTAAAAGCAGAGCTAGAGAAATTGTTGAGAGAAAGATTTATCAGAGTCATTGCCTATGTAGGGTGGATCTCCAATGTGGTTCTCTTATCTAAATCAAACAAGTGTATTAGGATCTATACATATTTCAGAGACTTGAACAAAGCATGTTCGAAGGATGACTTCCCACTACCTAACATCGACATGATCATAGATCTTACAGCAGGCTATCAGATGTATTCATTAATGGATGGATTCTTGGGCTATAATCAAATTAAAATTTCCCCTGAGGATCAAGATAAAATTGCATTTGCATCCTCATGGGGCACCTTTTGCTGGAACATCATGGCATTTGGGTTAAATAATGTTGGCACAACATATCAAAGAGCCATGAAAGTGATATTCCATGACATGATGCACAAGAACGTGGAGGACTACGTAGATGATACATTGACTAAATCCAAAGAAAGAGGTACTCATATTGATGATTTAAAAAACATATTGGATTGAATGGAACAATTTCAACTCAGGCTCAATCCTAAGAAATGTGCCTTCAGAGTCCAATCAGGGAAGCTCCTAGGGTTCATTGTTTTAGCAAAGGGAACTAAGGTAGGTCCTGCAAAGGTGAAAGCTATTCTAGAGATGACTCCTCCATGAAACATCAGTCAAATGAGGACACTACAAGGGAGAATTCAATCAATCAGGAGATTCATGTCACAACTTGTAGACAAAGCACAACCATTTACCAAACTACTACATAAAGGGGTTACCTTCAAATGGGATGAACACTATGAAGAAAACTTCAGAGAACTAAAAGAGTACCTAGCTGCTACTCCTATTCTTATGGCACCAGTTAGCTCTTTTTCTTGCACCACAACCTTAAAATGACAATATGCTAATTATACTTGAATGAAAACTCCCTTTTGACAAGAGAAAGGGTAATTTCTGAGGTATTTTATAACACTGGGGATACCTATTATCACCTCCTTCATTTTTGAGTTCCACAGACTCAGGAAGGTATTACCTATTAAAATATTGCTGATTCTTCAGCCTATGTATTTGGTGGACTAATTAATTCACTAGTTACCTACTTCATACCTCATTATAATAACTTGTAAAGTACCTTGGAGATTGCAATAATTAGTTTGAAATAGAGTATTACAATCCAGGCTATGGTCTTAATAGCATAAACCAATGAGACAAGGACTTTCATCCTTCTTCCTTTTACTTTAGGAGGGGCAACCTAATGATCCACTCTTCAAGGGATTGACAAACTGAATGGTATCCTACTGATACAAATCCTTATGAGTTCAGCTCATTTGTTCTTAATTATAGAATTATTTTTGACTAAAATGATTTGGAATAGTATTTGAATATTTGGATGATGATAGATTACCAAACCAATTCCTATAGTAGTCCCTATCCTTGAGCTTATAGAGTTAATAAATGTAAGTTCATAGAAATATAAAAATAGAATACTGTAAGCTGCTTTACAACCTACATTCAACTCAGATAAAATGCCTTACAAATTATCCTATCACCTCTTCAACATTGTATCAAATCCTTAAATATTGTTATGCTCCCTAAAACTACTCACAAAACTTAGTTCTTTCCTTGAAAGAAACTTGCAAGCAATTAGATAGCTACCTTGTAACCAATATGCTTAAAAATGCCTTACAGATTTAAACATAAAAGAGCATACACAACAAATAAAGACACAACAATAAAATAGATTAAAGTTTCACTGTATTTTATTGATATGTTTCTTCTTTAATACAAGAAAATCTTAAAAAGCTTGAATTCACATACACAAATCTAGAAAGTCTGATTTTCAATATATTTCATCCCTTTAACTATTACAATTTCTGATCTATTTATAGGTCCTTAACCATATTGGAATCCTTAACATTAGGATGCAACAATATTTATATGGTTTAAGGAACCTAACCCTAAAAGTATAGAAAATACAAAGAAAGAGAATGTAGAAGTGGTGGAGAGACAAAAACAGGGGATGAAATCTGATATTCTTTGTCTTCTTCTGGAATATGGTGCCTTTGTCTGATAGTGTTTAGGATAGCTTCTGATATTCATATTAAGATCAAGTGACCACCATTACAGGCTAACTTACACTTGTCTTTAGTAATAAATAACCTCCCTGTGCTCAATGGTTAGGCGACAAGTGTTCCCCTTTATTCTTCATCCAAGATTTCCTCCTCTAGTACCACACGCTTCTTTTTCTTTGGCTTGGTCATCAGGTCCCATGCTATCACTTCATCCTCTGTTGGCCATTTAAAGCTCTATGTACTCTATACTTGTACCTTTTTTCGTTCCCATCTAACATCGGTGATGCTTTTAACATCCACTAAGAACTTGTTCACGTTAGTTTCTGCCTTGAAGGATTCATCCAAAATCTTATTGAAACCTTCAAAATCTAAATCAGATCCTGAAATAAATGCCTCATTGCTTGGCATTCTACTATCAAATTCACTCTTCCAGGCCTCCAAGGCCTTAACTTGATCATCTTCTCCTTTCAATGGAGGAACAAACCTATTAAAATCCAGAGAGAATAGGCTTAACTTAACCTCTATCTGATTTAGTTTACCTTTAAAGAAAGATAAGGCTATATTAACCTTTTTAATTTCATCCTCCACCTCTATCACAACCTTAGATAAATCTGATCTAAGGGGATACAAAGAGGCAAACTTTTCAAATAATTGAACCCTAGGAGACCAATTGACAAAATAAGGGTTCAAAATAGTGATGTACCCTGTCACTTCTGTATGCAAGGTGGGAAATTTATTGTAAGAATTTAGGATGACATATGTTTTTTCCTTGAGTATATCAATCCTATGCTGAAGAATGCATTTTAATGCATTTACGGCTATCTCATTTTTCTTTTTGCCCATATCTTCTATCTTAGCCACTTCCTCTGATTTTTATTTCTCCTCTATCTGTAAAGGTTGTTCTGAAGGCACATAAACTACCTCAGGTTTCTCTTGTAGTTTCTTTGTCATCTTAGCAATGACCAGGTTCTATTTATGTATCTTTATGTGGCATAATTCCCTATCCATTACTAGGGCACTAGTTTCCTCAATCAAAATGCCACACTTCTTAGACAATTATTTTGTCTAGTTTTCATTCAAGTGTGCCCAATGAGTCATGATCTAAGAAATCTCAAGATCTCCAGTGTTCTATATAGTCTAGACCATTTGGTTCCCCACCATCCTCTCCTGAATGTTTACTAGTTGAGGCTTCTGGTCTTTTGGACATAGGTTCCACATGGAAAAGTCTTGTGATTTTGGACTATATCCAAATCATTTAACCGTGTCACCCATTTGAATCTCACTTGCCAATTTTAAGTCTGGTTTCTTTCTAATCTTATCAATAATGAATGTTGAGGCTAAGTCCCAGCCCTCGACAAGCAAAATGCCACTGTTTAAGACCATTTTTCTTGCCTCATCTAGAGAGATGTCCTCACTGTTAGGGTCATAGGCTTGTAGGGATAACAAGGCCTCATTTGTAACTGTTTCCTCTCCATCTGACTTCAATTGTTCTCTTATTTTTTCCTTCTTATGCCATCTCAAAAAATCTTTAAATTCATCAGTTTTGACAAAATTGTCATCACTTAGAAACTACTACTAATGCAATAAACTTTCATCAATGCATGCCTTAAGAGGCAATTCTATGTTTTCTTCCTCATCATGGTATTGTCTCTTCTTTTGTCTGATTATTTTCCTTAGATTATGATCATACAATCTATTTCCAAGAATGAGAGCTCTTGTTCTATCTCCTTTCTTCTCTTTTCTGACAGAGGAGGTATGACCAGGGTCAACTTTTTGCCTTTTAGTGGTACAATTTTCTACATCATCTGGTTGAGAAACCTTAGTTAGGTCAATGATGTGGCCTTGTTCTCCTTATACCTATGTTGCCTCTGCAACATTCTATTGAGGTTGATCAAATTGAGGTGGATGGGCATGATCCCCATCACTATCACTCTCATATTCAGATTCTGAATAATCAGACTCTTTTCCTCCTTTTTGTATCCAAAACTCTGTCCAACTGCTCACAGAGTGTATAAAAATTATCAATTATGGCTTTAATCTTGTCAAAATAAGGTAAATTATGGTAAAACCCTCCAAACGACAATCCATTTCTCCTTATTTGCTTCTCTATATTCATTAATTCCTGAATCCTCTCTCTTCTTGTCCTGACCTCATTCTCATCTAGGATATTCCTTGTGGCATCCTCCTCCACACAAAAACCATGAACATTTGTATTGGGTATGGTAGGAGTCAGGAGTTTCCTAGCTCCTACAATGAATCCTTCTGGGTCAATGTATCTGTATAATGCTGCCCTCATCTTCCAGCTTTCCAACCATGCACTTACTAGATCAATGGCACCCTTGCCAATAGTAAACTGAAAGATTTTAAACTTTCTAGAGGTTAAGGTCCCCTTCCTATGTGGTGCAAAATGTTCATTGTCTGTCAATAATAGTTTCCATATGAACTCCATGGTAGAAACTATAGATTGCACATGATAGGGTATGACATGAGGTGGATTTGTGCATCCATATACCCTAATCATGGTAAAAATTTATTCTAAAAAGAAGTCTCCCCAGTTATGGTCACCCTCCCACTTGTCCACATACTCACAAGGTCTCAATAACTGTATCACCTTTACTGGGAGTCTGGTTCTGTTGATACCCATGTTCTACATTAATGGATATACAATCCAGTTTTCAAATCCACAAAAGTCACAGTCCTTGGATGTATAATTCCATATCCTAACCCAAAATTGAATAGGATTGGGCCGATCTTTGAAAATCCTCTGAGGATTCAAGTTGTTCACATTCATGATCCCATAGTTAAAATGCAATAAAAAATGCATCAGGATAGAATAATGGAAGAACCTAGGTTCCTTCTCTTTGGGATTCTTCTCCTTCTTCTACACAACTACGAATCCCTCATGCATTTTTTCAATAATGTACTGTATGTAGTCATAACTGGTACTAGAATGCACATCTTACAAATCTAGTACCATCATCAAAATTCTAGCATTTATTTTCTCTACTCTGCCATCTATCCCTAACACTCTACATAAAGCATAGGCAATATACTTAATATAAAAATGTAAGTATTTAAAATAGTAGGGTGTAGTCCCAGGTATAGGAGTAATATGATTCCTAACCTCCTTAAGAATATGCTTCTGTAATTGGTTCCTAGCAGCACCAAGTTGTAACCTATACCTCTCCGCTTTCCTAGTAATATTTATCTTGGTAGACATGGTACTGTATAAGCCAAAGGCTTGCATGAATGAATTCCTATTCAAGATCAATAGGGCAGTACCATCATTTTTCTTAATTGTCCTAGACAAAGCATCATAATGGCTAAAAATACCTAGAAAGAAGTCTACGTCTACATAGACATCAAGGACAATTAACCTAGCAGGACCACTAGTCCAAGTGTTTGACACTGGGATGGCCTTATCAGAATTATTATAAAAATAATTGTATAGAGATAAACTTGTGAATCCTGGAGTGCGAGCATCTCTGGTCTCACAGTAGTCATCTACTAGTAAGTTTGCATTTGCCCTCTTTTTCTATGTGGACCCTGGAAACAAATTCAAGAATTCATTAGCGAAATTCCTCTTCCCTTTAGCATCATCATCAACTTCATCACTTATTCTACTGGTAGAAGCCACACTAATGGCCTTACTCATCTTTCTCTATTTCAACCTTTTATTTTACCAATATTGAAACAAATCTCCTCTT
Organism: Thuja plicata; assembly: GCA_018584345.1. Taxonomy (NCBI): domain Eukaryota; kingdom Viridiplantae; phylum Streptophyta; class Pinopsida; order Cupressales; family Cupressaceae; genus Thuja; species Thuja plicata. The sequence goes on along the minus strand of MU228461.1, from coordinate 192,194 downwards.
AGAACTCACTTCTCTTCTCTATTCAATAATTTTGACAACCAGAGAATTACCCTGCAACTAAGTAATTTCTGCCTTCTAAACACAAAAGACCTAGCAACTCTTCGCTATGTAATTCTGGAAGTATGAAAAATAAAAATGAACATGTGATCATCTCTATATAGTAACTTTTCCAAGTACCTAGCTCATCATTGGAAATACAATCAATTTTGCTTTCAAGTTAACATGCTATGGAATTAATTGAAATCCTAGCCGTAGTTCATGAATGTGACAGGAAATCAAAATCATATGAGTGCATTTTCAGAAAAACCCTTAAACAATTTGAATAGAATGACATGTCTTCATATGATTGGTTCTCTTATAGACATCTTAGCTACTCTTTTCATACAACAATTAATCTTCTAGATTTTCATTGGATGCTGAATCTTCTACGTTGTCATGTCAACAACTGCCATGTTTTATGATTTTTCATATTCAACGACCATGTGACTGTGTAGTATCTCCTTGTCACTGATCCAATTTCTTAACCCTCAATTCTTTTGGAGATATAGGAACTATGTGATTTCTTTTACTTGGCTAACCATGGTTAACTTCTGGCGATTACGCGACTGAATGAATCAAAGTCACTAGATGAAATGTTTAACCCAAAGTTTATTCAGAGACCCTGCGACTAAAGGTTACCTTTACCTTTAACTATTATCGCTTAGTCTCTGAATGTTTATTTCTCTTTATGAGACCCTATGACTAACCTTTACCCTTTGATTTTAATTTAGAGACTATGCGACTAAAGGTTATATCATTGTCGCGAGCACTTTTTAATTTTATGCAAATTTGATGGAGACTTAGCGACTACCGTTGATATTTTCTCATTCTACATTTGATGGATCCACTAATTCGTTGAGTAAATTTTAAAAGTATTAAATCATTTGTCTCTGAATTGCTGACTAAAAAATGACTTAGCATTTTAAACCAGCGACTACTCGACTGCCATATACTCTAAACACCTTGCGGTTTGTCGCGAAGTCTCAGCATCTTTTACTTAACTATAATTTTACTTGGAGACTATGTGACATACATTTTTAACATGTCACTTAATTGTTTTATAATTTAGAAACCCCATGAATAACCTATCACTAAGTCTCATAAAAAATAACTTACTACTAAATTCTTTGCATGACACCGTGACTTAACTGCTTGTTTAAATAATGTCAGATGATGTGTTTCTGCATTGGGAGACTTTGCGATTGAAGGGTTTTGTGAGGTCTCATAACATATAAGGAATATTTTGTTTCTTTAAGAGAAATCCTGACAACAGTTAATCGCCAAGTCTCATAACAAAATGGAATATGCTTCTAGGATCAAGCGACTAGGCGACCATCAAAAAAGGTACATGACTTAAGTTTTTCAAAAAGGTAATGCAATAATAGAAACCCGATTGACATTTTAGGGCTTTTTTGCATTTTTACTTAGAAAACAGCTTAGGGTTTTGGGTTTTTGCACTATTCATGTGGATTTTGACCTAAAGACCCAAAATTTTCATAGGGATACTTCAAAAATGGGACAAACTTTCTGATTTGAGATAGAAATTGGCATGAGGACAACAAAAAATTAGGGCAAAGCAACAAAACTAGGAATACAACCAATAGTGGCTCTACCTGAGGATTGACTAAACATAGTTTATGGAAAAAAACCACAGAATCTCTAGTTGCAGACCTTACAAAAAAAGAAGAAGACACCAAAAATAGAAGGGACACTATTTACAGTATTTACATACACAAAGGGAAAGTATTCACAATATGATACATACTTACTTGTGCATCACTCTGATTCTCAGTTAAAAAAAGGCTTCAAGAATTGCCCATGCATAGGCAACTCGAAATCTTCTCCCTCCATGTTCTTAAATAAGTAAGAGTCTTTTCCAAAAAAATTTGAGATAATAAATGGTCCCGACCACAAAGACTCAAATTTCTTGTGTCTTCCTTTATCTTCTACTCCTGCATTCTATTGGAGAACTAGGTCACCAGATTGGAATTTTCTCTCAGTAGCCCTTTTATCAAAAAGGTACTCCATCTTCTGCTGCAACTTTATGTTTTCTTTTTGACTATTTCTCCTTAATTCATCCAATTCTACCAATTGAATCATTTTATTCTACATATTATCAGAAACATCTAAATGTTCCTCTTGTATGAATTGACATATTGGTAATAAATTGTTTATAGGAAATCTTTCTTGTAGACCATATACCAGCTCAAATGGAGATTTACTAGTTGCTTTTTTAGCTATTACTCTGTCAGCCCAAAGTGCTAATTTCAACTTAGTATGCCATGTTCTTTTATTCTTTTCCAGATTCCTTTTTAGTATTTTCAATATACTCTTATTACTAGACTCATCTTGTCCATTAGCTTGTAGATGATATGGGGATGAATATGATATTGCAATCCCATATGTTTCATAGAAACTTGTCATTTCTCTTGTCATGCCCCAAAATATGGGCATTAAAAACTTCAATCTAAAGATCAAAATTTGCCTTTCAAACATGTTATATTAATAATGGAAGATGTAGTATTTCCTTTCTTAAAATACACTTATGCAATTTCACAAATTAATTGAATTGAA
>MU228461.1:165431-182991 GCA_018584345.1 Thuja plicata | reverse complement strand
GACTTTAGGGGAGTCATAAATGAGTTTCAAGACTCTTAGTGGGCTGAAAATGACCCCTAACCCCTAAGGTACCAAGTGGGGTAGTTAGTTTTGACCCTAGCTACTCTCTGGGTGCCCAAATGACCCTCGTAAACTCTACCTAAGGTTAATTCTCGAAAATCCAACCCTCAAGACTCAATCTGATCTCCCTTGACTCATCCTAATCTCAATCTTATCTTCCTAACCCTTAGGGTAAGCATTGGGACTATACTAGGTAACTCCTAGGTAAGGTTAAGCCTATGCTAGTCACATCCACTAGCCATGCCAACACAACGAGTGCACATGTGTCAAGTGACACAACAATTTCACATGAGCATGACTTATTACACATTTACTTAATTAAATAAATTACAATCATACACCACACTTTTACGAATAAAAAGACAATACAATGAGGTCCATGTCTCTTTATATAGACAGGGCCTTAGCATCATGGTTTTCACATAGGTCCATTCCTGAATCCCCGATTAGTACCATGGTCAAATTTTCTGCACACTCATTGCACCCATCAGTAGGTCCAATAAATCAATACATAATGTAAATTGAACACACATTCACTCACACTTGCATCAAAGATTTTTGAACTTAACAATATCTGCATCTATTCCACATACATAAACATACTTTTAATAAATTTGCATTTTGATTATATCTAACATCCACATACTAATCCAATATACAAAATCATCAAAACTAAGTTCTGTAGGGAAATCTACATCACTAACATAGAGTATTATATAGATTTCCTGATTACATAATCAGGTGTCTGTATACAAGCAAAGGTTTCCACAGATCCATAAAGTAATACCAGTGTCCCAAAAAGTCTGACTATAGCAAAATTAGTATTGACTGGAGAGCATACAGTGTTAAGATTATGTCAGACTGGGGTAGGCCTCACATTTCTAATCTAAAACTCATGGCATTGTCCATCACTAACTTAGCAGGTACACCAAATCTGGTTATAATATTCTCCATCAGAAATTCAGCAACTACCCTACTGGTTGCTTTCTTTGTAGGGATGGCTTCAATCCACTTAGTAAAATAATCTGTGGCAACTAATATCCAACTGTGTCCCCCACTAGATTTCTCCTAAAATTCACCAATAAAATCAATTCCCCACATAGTAAAAGGAGCTTCAATATTTACTAGGTTTAGCAACAGAGCACCTAAAATTTTTAGCTTATTGGAGAACCTTCGACAAGACTCACATTTCCTGACATGTTCATAAGTATTCTTGAATAAAGTAGGCCAATAATACCCAGCCCTTAAAATCTTGTGGGTAGTAGTCTTAGTAGAAAAATGACCCCCACATTCTCCTTCATGCATTTCACTCAAAACTTTCTCAGCTTGGTATTTGTCAAGGCATAACAATAGTACACCATTCTTATCTTTCCAAAACAAGTCACCCTATATCAAAGTGTATCTTTGAGTTTGTAATCTTAGACTTCTTTTCTGATTCTGTGACAAATGATGAGGACATTTAGCATTTTTTAGAAAGAATACAATATCAGTATAGAATGGTTTCCTTTCTATGCTTGTAATAGTTTGATGATGTATTTCTATTTGATCTATCTATACTAGATCCAAGTTTTCTTCTGTCATGAGATTTTTCAAACCTTGTCCTCTTATTAATTTTGTAATATGGATTTCAAGGTTAAAATCTTGAATTCTGGTGATCTATTTACACCTCTTACCAGTTACCTCTGACTGTGTAAGGATAGCCTTCACTGCTGAATGAGGAACATAAGCTTGTATCTTAGCACAAACCAAATATGGCCTGAAATATTTCACTTCCTTTACTAAGGCATAAGCCTACTTCTCCATTATTTCATAGTTAAGCTCTGCAGCTTGCAAGGATTTACTGTAAAAAGCTATTGGATGTTCAAATCCCTGTTCATCCTTTTGAAGTAAAGTAGCTGTAATTGTATGAAAAGATGCAAATGAAAACAAAGAGAAAGGCTTAGTATAGTCTGGAGATTTCAAAAATGGAGCCTCTTGTACTACCTTTTTTATTTTTTCAAATGCATGTTGGGCTTCTTCATTCCAAACAAATTTAGCATCTTTCTTGAACAATTTTACAATGGGTTTAACAATTTCTGCAAAATTTGCTATGAATCTTCTAACAAAGTTGATCCTTCCTAAGAAATATTGTACACCTTTTAAGTTCTTTGGAACAATCACCCTTTGAATATCTTCCACTCTCTCAGGGTCTATTCTTACCCCTTCCCTAGACACTATATGTCCAAGCAACTTTCCCTCTTTTACTGCAAAATGACATTTCTTGGGATTCAGTGAGACACCATATTCTAATGCCTTATTAAAAATTTTACCCAAGTGATCATAGTGATCCATAGCTCTTTTAGAATATGCAGTCAAATCATCCTGATAAATAACCATGAATTCTTTGAAAGCAACATCCATGGCCCTTTGAAAAGTTGCCCATGCATTTATTAGTCCAAATGGTATTCTAATATAGACATAGGTTCCCCATGGAGTAGTAAATGCAGTTTTGTATTGCTCTGACTCTTTAACTAAGACTTGGTTATATCTAGAGAAACCATCCATCATAGACAGTAACTCGCAACCAGTCACCTTGTGCAACATTTCTTCCATATTAGGTAAGGAATAATTATCTTTCAATGTTCAATATTTAGATTTCTGAAATCCACACACAGTCTGATATAACCATTTTTCTTTCTGACTAGCACTAAATTTGATACCCAAGTTGAATGTTCGATTGGATGGATTATCCCAGCATCCTTTAGTTTCATCAATTCTTGTTGCATTTTAGGAGCCAACAAGGGGTTAATAGGCCTCTATTTTTGCCTAAATGGTTTCACATCTGATTTCAATAGGATTTCATGTTGAAAAAGGTCCTCTCTACATGCTTTCAAGTCCTCATATGACCAAGCAAAGACATGTTTATACTTTCTCAATAATTTGATCAAATTTATTCTTATATGAGAGTCTAAACCCTTTCCAATATAGACTATTTGAGGACTACTTTCAGATCCTAAGTTTATTTCTTCTGAATCCTCAATCTTGGCATTGCTTAACTTTGATGACTCATTTTTTTGACTACTAAACAATGCTTCAAGCTCAACCAAACCCCTAGGAATCTGATTAGAACTTAACTGGACAACCTCATTTCCCAAAATGTAGTCTTTTCCATCATCAATTTCTAGTAAAGTACTACAATCTATGCTCTAGTTCTTATAATGGTCTAGACATTGCATAAACCTTAGAATATCTTGATCATCTTGGAAAACCTGCCAGTTGTATATGTTGTCTAGAACAACTAGTCTTGTTTTGAATTCTAGTATTGACACCCCATATAAGGTCAAATCATCATTTTTTAAAGCAACATTTGCTAAAAAATTAGCCATTATATTTTTTGAGCTTTCTAACCAACTTATATCAAAGGCATCAAACATTTCAATTTGATCCCAAATAGCATACTTGTACAATTTCAATCTGTCATTCTTTACAGCATATTTAGATCTGACTTGAGCTACTACTAACTCAGAATAACCATAAACTTTTAAACATTTTATACCATGTTTGATAGAAATTTCAAGTCCTAAAAACAAAGCCTCATATTCTATAGTATTATTTGTACATTGGAATGCCAATAGAAATGAATACTTAAAAGTTGTACCTAATGGAGATACCAACAATACCCCTACTCCTGATCCTTCTTTAGAGCAAGCCCCATCAAAGTACACTTTCCACAATCCATCTCCCTGCATAATCAATTCTCTGTTCAAAGGGTCAACCTCTTCATGTTGACAATAAAGTTCACTTTTTTGCATCCTGAAATTCTCCATATCCATGTCAATGCAACAATTAATGTTAGTGTCTTCAAATATTTCTATCATGTGTGGAGTTCTACTCTCCCTTAACACCTTAACATTTTCTCTAGCAATGTTAAAAGTAGCATATGATAGATCACTTTGTATACTACCTCCCATTGAAGCACTTCACTTTCTTAACAACAACATGTCATAATGTGGTGGTATGTCAACCACCAGAACATTCATAGTCATTACTAGATTGGGGCAGACTACTAATTTGCAAGGCATAGCCTCAATGGTAACAATCATAGGGACCTCTCTAGAGTCCATAGCTTGACATCTCCCATGAGAAGTATCAACTTGTAATCCCATTGACCTCATGATTTCCACTGGCATAACTGTATTAGATGCTCCTGAATCAATCATACAATTTTTTAGCATCTTTTCATTAATTATCAATGAATGAAAAAATGGGTCAACAACTTCTGGGGAAGAAGTTGTATTTAAAAAAATTTGAGGAATCTCAGATGTTAACACCTCAACTTCCTTCCCTTTGGTAATTGGTCTCTTTCCAACATTCTCTAGACTTTGAACCTTTATTGTGGGCATGCTATTTAATAATGACATTACCTTTTCCTTGTGTTCTTTGATTCTCATCACCTCCAGAAATGGTACCTTAACCGTCATTTGGGACAAACATTGACCCATATCTAATGGAGTATATCTCATATCTAAAGACTTTGATTTATCAATAGTGACATCATTTTCCTCATTATGTTCATTCAGAGTTGATTCTTTTAATTTTTTTCTTTCCACCTTTTGAACAAGAGTATTTGTTTCTTGTCTTTTCAAATCTCCTTCTTGTACAACATTTGGTTCAAGGGATTTTGTAATAATTTTGACCTTATGTTTATTTACATTTTCACTAGGTCCATCCTTTTTTTTCACATACTTAGTGTCCATCTTATTTTCTTTTATAAAGACACCTAATGGCTGACTACCAGTACCACCCACTATTCTGTTTCTCAAGTGGTAGTTGCTTCTAGCTTTGTTCACTAAATCTGTAGTAATCCTAGCTTTCTCTTCATCTGAAGCTTTTCTAATAAGTGGAACATCTTGATTATCTTGAGCATAACATATTATATGGTGATCAGTTTCCTCAGTTTCAATATCAGATAAGATCTGTTGATGAGGATTTTCTACCCTCCTTTGTAAAATAAAAGAATCATGATTTTCATTTTCACTGTCTGAATCTATATCATGGCATGAATAAGTATTTTTCATACTATGATCACACTGTTCACCCTCATCTTTTCCATGTTCTTCACTTTCTCTCAAATCTAAAGAAACAATACAAAAAGAAGGGTTATGAGGGGCTTCACAAGCTTCACACCAAGGATCATCATTGCAAAAATGGACAAAATTTTTATGTAGAAGGTCTAGATTTCTGCTATCTATCTTTTCTTTTCTAGGTACAGTAACATGCTTCCCATCTTTGAACTGAGTTACATAAGGATGGTTTTGCATTCTATTTTGAGGATTGTATGTAGTATTATAAGAAGGTCTATTGTTTTGAGGAGCCCTATATTCCTTATACTCTGGTTCCTTTAAATTGCTCCTACTAAACCTCTAGTCATCCCTCCTATTCAATTTACTAGATACTCTTCTGTTCATTTCAATATTCACTGCTATCTTATAAGCATCAGTAAGAGTTCTAGGGTTTTTATCTCTAAGAGATTACCCATTTTAGAATCAAAGGCATTCAAATAAGTTGCTAGACATACCTCTTCATCCAACCTTATCTTCTGAAATAGCTTGTGCATAGCTCTTTGAAATCTTGTATTAAACTCTGTGACTTCATTATAATTCTTTTTGATATTGTTGAACTCATTCAACAAAAAGCCTTTATTTGTTTTTTCTCCATATTGATCCTTAAATAATTCAATCAATGCATCCATAGAAACAACATATCCATTAGAAAGGATCCTAAACCATTCCCTTGCATCTTCCACTAAGGACTGAAAAAATAATTTCATTAACACATCCTCATGAGTGATATTTAAATCATCAATAAAATCAATGAACTTTCTTAAATGTGTTTCACAAGAAATAACATTGTTACATGCACACTTTGGGAGATTTTCTCCTATATCACCCACATATTTAGGGAAAGCATGAGGATATCTAGGGATACCAAAAAAATTAAATTGTTTATACCTTTCAATATGCAATGGTTTCCTTTGAAAATTATCATCCTCTTTAGAAGTAGTGACCTTTGTTTTAGAAGCAGTGATATTCTCTGGCCCAGCATGAGAATATTTTTAAGACTACAAAAAATCTATCTTTTTCTTCATTTCAACTATTGCTGCTTCCATTTGTGCCTTTTCTACCATTTTCTCCATGGTTTCTTTCTCAATTCTCAGTTTCTCCAAATCAATGTCCAACTTGGACATCTGCTCTGTTAAAGGCTTCTAAGAATTTGACTCTTGATTTCTGCATTCACTCATCTTTTTCTTTCCTTTATCCTTTTGTGAACTAGGAGCCTTGTGAGTGAATAGTATTTCTTGGTCCTTTTGAGACCTCTCTCCATCTTTCATACTTTGATGTTTTGAAGATCTTCTTCTATTCTTATCAACATCCTTATGATCATGTTTTTTCTTTCTCATTTCTCTCTCTCTTTTCATTTGTTGAACTAGGGCAAGTTGTTTCATGATGAACTTCTCCTCATTTGCTAACATATCAGAGGGAGCATCTTCAAAATCTGAACTAGATGTACTTGTCTCTTCTCTTTTGTTTGAAGTAGAAGTGACTGTAGGTGTTTCTAATACCCTTTCTGCAGCTTCTTCATACTCTGAAGTATTTCCACCATGAGAATGCTAATTGCTATTCATATCTCTCCTAACATTACCCTCTTTACCTCTTGGAGGGTTTTCATCAATGTGAACTTGGTTTCTCTTTTTCCTCCAAGACATTTCCATTCTTGAGGATGGTGGGATTCCACCATATAATACTTTCTCAGGATCACTTCTCATCCTTGACCTAGTATTCATTCTTTTAATAACTTTGCACTAATCTCAGAGATTTCCTTTTAGAGTCACCAACCAATAACTTGGAATGAACGAATACTTATCAAAGGACAATTTTGACAACAAAAACTGGTATGATTTGTAAAAATATTTAAACTTTTAAAACAAAAGATATTTCTGACTACTTGGACTAGAGATATTCTAAAATTTCTTAACCAGACTTTATAATCTCTAATCCCCAACAGACTCGCCAATTTGTTAGCTCTTCTTCTTGCACCACAACCTTAAAATAATAGTATACTGATTATACTTGAATGCAAACCCCCTTTTGACAAGAGAAAGGCTAATTTCTAAGGTATTTGATAACACTGGGGATACCTATTATCACCTCCTTCATTTTTGAGTTCCACAAACTCAGGCAGGTGTTACCTATTCAAAGATTGTTGATTCTTCAGCCTATGTATTTGGTGGTCTAATTCATTCACTGGTTACCTTCTTTAGACCTCACTATAATAACTTGTAAAGTACCTTGGTGATTTCAATAATTAGTTTGAAATAGAGTATTACAAGCCAAGCTATTGTCTTAATAACATAAACCAATGAGACAAGGACTTTCATCCTTCTTCCTTTTACTTTAGGAGGGGCAACCTAATGATCCACTCTTCAAGGGATTAACAAACTGAATGGTATCCTATTGATATAAATCCTTATGAGTTCAGCTCATTTGTTCTTAATGATAGAAGTATTTTTTACTAAAATGATTTGGAATAGTATTTGAATATTTGGATGATGATCGATTACCAAACCAATTCCTAGACCAGTGCCTATCCTTGGGCTTATAGAGTTAATAAATGAAAGTTCACACAAATATAAAACTAGAATATTGTACGCTGCCTTACAACCTAAATGCAACTCAGATAAAATGCCTTAAAAATTATCCTGTCACCTCTACAACATTTTATCAAATCCTTAAATATTGTTATGCTCCCCGAAACTACTCGCAAAACTTAGTTCTTTCCTTGAAAGAAACTTGCAAGAAATTAGATAGCTACCTTGCAACCAATATGCTTAAAAATTCCTTACAGAATTAAACATAAAAGAGCATACACAACAAATAAAGAGACAACAATAAAATAGAGTAAAGTTGCACTGTATTTTATTGATATGTTTCTGCTTTGATACACGAAAAACTTAAAAATCTTGAAGACACAAACACAAATCTAGAAAGTCTGATTTTAATATATTTCATCCCTTTAACTATTACAATTTCTAATCTATTTATAGGTCCTTAACCATCTTGGAATCCTTAACATTAGGATACAACAAGCTTTAGATGGTTTAAGGAACCTAACTCTAAAAGTATAGAAAAGACAAAGAAAGAGCATGTAGAAGTGGTGGAGAGACAAAAATAGGGGATGAAATCTAATATTCTTTGTCTTCTTCTAGAATCTGCCACCTTTGTCTGACAGTGTTTACGATAGCTTCTGATATTCATTTTAAGATCAAGTGACTACCATTACAGGCTAACTTACACTTATCTTTAGTAATAACTAACCTCCCTGTGATCAATGGTCAGGCACCAAGTGTTCCCCTTTATTCTTCATCTAGGATTTCCTCCTCTACTACCACAAGCTTCTTTTTCTTTTGCTTGGTCATCAGGTCCTATGCTGTCACTTCATCCTATTTTGGCCATTTAAATCTCTGTGTACTCTATACTTGTACCCTTTGTCTTTCCAATCTGATGTCGGTGATGCTTTTAACATCCACTAAGAACTTGTTTATGTTAGTTTATTCCTTGAAGGCTTCATCCAAAATCTTATTGAAACCTTCCAAATCCAAATCAGATCCTAAAATAAATACCTCATTGCTTGGCATTCTGCTATCAAATTCACTCCTCTAGGCCTCCAAGGCCTTAACTTGATCATCTTATCCTTTCAATGGAGGAACAAACCTATTAAAATCTAGAGAAAACAGGCTTAACTTAACCTCTATATGATTTAGCTTACCTTTAAAGAAAGGTAAGGCTATATAAACCTTTTTAATTTCATCCTCAACCTCTATCACAACCTAAGGTAAATCTGATCTAAGGGGCTACAAAGAGGAAAGCTTTTCAAATAATTGAACCCTAGGAGACCAATTAACAAAATAAGGGTTCAAAATAGTGATGTACCCTATCACTTCTATATGCAAGGTGGGCAATTTATTGTAAGCATTTAGGATGACATATGTTTTGTCCTTGAGTATATCAATCCTATGCTGAAGAATTCATTTTAATGCATTTAGGGCTATCTCATTTTTCCTTTTGCCCATATCTTCTATCTCAGCCACTTCCTCTAATTTTTCTTTCTCCTCTATCTGTAAAGGTTGTTCTGAAAGCACATAAACTACCTCAGGTTTCCCTTGTAGTTGCTTTGTCATCTCAGCAATGACCAGGTTCTATTGATGTATCTTTATGTGACATAATTCCCTATCCTTTACTAGGGTACTTGTTTCCTCAATAAAAATGCCACACTTCTCAGAAAATTGTTTTGTCTTGTCTTCATTCAAGTGTGCCCAATGAGTCATGATCTGAGAAATCTCAAGATCTCCAATGTTTTGTATAGTCCAAACCATTTGGTTCCCCACCATGCTCTCCTAAATGTTTACTAGTTGAGGCTTCTGGTCTTTTGGACATAGGTTCCACATGGGAAAGGCTTGTGATTTTGGACTATATCCAAATCATTTTAAAATGTCACCCATTTCAATCTCACTTGCCAATTTTAAATCTGGTTGCTTTCTAATCTGATCAATAATGAATGCTGAGGCTAAGTCCCAGCCCTTAGAAAGCAAAATGCCACTGTTTAAGACCATTTTTCTTGCCTTATCTAGAGAGACATCCTCACTATCAGGGTCATAGGATTTTAGAGCTAACAAAGCCTCATTTGTAACTGTTTCCTCTCCATCTGAATTAAATTGTTCTCTTATTTGTTCCTTCTTATGCCATCTCAAAAAATCTTTAAAATCATCAGTTTTGACAAAATTGTCATCACTTAGAAACTGCTGCTGATGCAGTAACATTTCATCAATGCATGCCTTAATAGGAAATTCTATGTTTTCTTCCTCATCATGTTTTTGTCTCTTCCCTTGTCAAATTATTTTCCTTAGATTATGATCATACAATCTATTTCCAGGAATGAGAGCACTTGTTCTATCTCCCTTCTTCTCTTTTCTGATAGAGGAGGTCTGACTAGAGTCAACTTTTTGCCTTTTAGTGGTAGGCTCTTCTACATCATCTAGTTAAGAAACCTTAGTTAGGTCAATGATGTGGCCTTGTTCTCCTTGTACATGTGCTGCCTCTAAAAAATTCTATTGAGGTTGATCAAATTGATGTGGATGGGCATAATCCCCATCACTATCACTCTCATATTCAAATTCTAAATAATCATACTCTTTTCCTCCATTTTTTGTATTTAAAAGTATGTCCAACTACTCACAGAGTGTATAAAAATTATCAATCATGGCTTTAATCTTGTCAAAATAAGGTAAGTCAGGGTAAAACCCTCCAAATGACAATCCATTTCTCCTTATTTTCTTCTCTAGATTCAGTAATTCTTGAATCCTCTCTCTTCTTACCCTAACCTCATCCTCATCCAGGATATTCCTTGTGGCATCCTCCTCCAGACAAAAACCATGAACATTTGTATTGGGGATGGTAGGACTCAGGAGTTTCCTAGCTCCTGTAATGAATCCTTCTGGGTCAATGTATTTGTATAATGCTACCCTAATCTTGCATCTTTCCAACCATGCACTTACTAGATCAATGACACCCTTGCCAATAGTAAACTGAAAGATTTTAAACTATCTAGGGGTTAAGGTCCCCTTCCTATGTGGTGCAAAATGTTCATTGTCTGTCAATAATAGTTACCATATGAACTCCATGGCAGCAACTCTGGATGGCACATGATAGGGTAGGACATGAGGTGGATGTGTGCATCCTTATACCCTAATCATGGTAAAATTTTCTTCTTAAAATAAGTCTCCCTGGTTATGGTCACCCTCCCACTTGTCCACATACTTACAAGGTCTCAATAACTACAACACCTTTACAGGGAGTCTGGTTCTACTGATACCCATGCTTTGCATTAATGGATATACAATCCAGTTTTCAAATCCACAAAAGTCAGAGTCCTTGGATTTATAATTCCATATCCGAACCCAAAATTGATTAGGATTGGGCCGATCTTGGAAAATCCTCTAAGGATTCAAGTTGTTCACATTCATGATCCCATAGTTAAAATGCAATAACAAATGCATCAGGATAGAATAATGGAAGAACCTAGGTTCCTTCTCTTTGGGATTCTTCTCCGTCTTCTACAGAGCTATGAATCCCTCATGTATTTTGTCAATAATGTACTGTATGTAGTCATAATTGGTGCTAGAATGCATATCTTGCAAATCCAGTACCATCATCAAAATTCTATCATTTATTTTCTCTGCTCCTCTATCTATCCCTAACACTCTACATAAAGCATAGGCAATATACTTAATATAGAAATGTAAGTCTTTAAAATAGTAGGGTGCAGTCCCAGGTATAGGAGTAATATGATTCCTAACCTCCTTAATCATATGCTTCTGTAATTGGTTCCTAGCAGCACCAGGTTGTAACCTATACCTCTCCTCTTGCCTAGTAATATTTATCTTGGTAGACATGGTACTATATAAGCCAAAGGCTTGCATGAATGAATTCCTATTTAAAATGAATAGCACAGTACCATCATTTTTTTAAATTTTCCTAGACAAAGCATCATAATGGCTAGCAAGACCTAGAAACAAGTCTACGTCTACATAGACATCAGGGACAATTAACCTAGCAAGACCACTAGTCTAAGGGTTTGACACTGGGATGGCCTTATCAGAATTATTATAAAAATAATTATATAGAGAAAAACCTGTGGATCCTGGAGCGCGAGCATTCTGATCTCATAGTAGTCATCTGCTAGTAAGTTTGCATTTGCCCTCTTGTTCTGTGTGGACCCTGGCAACAACTTCAAGAATTCTTCAGAGAAATTCCTCTTCACTTTAGCATCATTGTCAAATTCATCACTTCTTCCACTGGTAGAAGCCACATTAACAGCCTTACTCATCTTGCTCTGTTTCAACCTTTTCTTTTATCGATATTGAAACAAATCTCCTCTTAGAACTCACTGCTCTTCTTTGTTCAAGAATTTTGACAACCAGAGAATTACCCTGCAACTAAATATTTTCTATCTTCTGAACACAAAAGACCTAGCAACTCTTCACTCTACAATTCTGGAAGTATGAAAAATACAAATGAACCTGCGATCATCTCTATATAGTAACTTTTCCAAGTACCTAGCTCATTATTAGAAAGACAATCAATTTTTCTTTCAAGTTAACATGTTGTGGAATTAATTGAAATCCTAGCCATAGCTCATGAATGTGATAGGAAATCAAAATCATATGAGTGCATTTTCAGAAAAACCCTTAAACAATTTGAACAGAATGACATGTCTTCATATGATTGGTTCTTTGATAGACATCTCAGCTACTCTTTTCATACAACAATTAATCTTCTAGATTTTCATTGGATGTTGAATCTTCTATATTGTCATGTCAGCAATTGTCACCTTTTATGATTTTTCATATTCGGTGACCACGTGACTGTGCAGTATCTCCTTATGGTTGGTCCAATTTCTTAACCCTCAATTCTTCTAGAGATCTAGCGACTGTGTGATTTCCTTTACTTGGCTAACCATGGTTAACTTCTGGTGATTATGTGACTAAATGAATCAAAGTCGCTAGATGAAATTTTTAACCCAAAGTTTATTAGGAGACCCTATGACTAAAGGTTACCTTTACCTTTAACTATTATCACTAAGTCTCTGAATGTTTATTTCTCTTTATGAGACCCTGTGACTAACCTTTAGCCTTTGATTTTAATTCAGAGACTATGCGACTAAAGTTTATCTCATTCTCGCAAGCACTTTTTAATTTTATGGAAATTTGATGGAGACTTAGCGACTACCATTGATCTTTTCTCATTCTACATCTGACGGCTCCACTATTTCACTGAGTATATTTTAAAAGCCTTAAATCATTTGGAGACTACACGACAATATATAAATTTATACCTTTTAGTCTCTTAATTGCCAAATGATTTTTTCCTTTTGGGAGACCACACGAATAGCCTTTATTTTGTTTCTTTAAGAGACATCCTAACAACAGTTAATCACCAAGTCTCATAACAAAATGGAATATGCTTCTAGGATCAAGCGACTAGGCGACTATCAAAAAAGGCACATGACTTACGTTTTTCAAAAAGGTAATGCAATAATAGAAACCCGATTGACATTTTAGGGCTTTTTTGCATTTTTACTTAGAAAAGAGCTTAGGGTTTTTGGTTTTTGCACTATTTATGTGGATTTTGACCTAAAGACCTAGAATTTTCATAGGGATACTTGAAAAATGGGACATACTTTCTAATTTTGGATAGAAATTGGCATGAGGACAACAAAAATTTAGGGAAAAGAAACAAAACCAAGAATACAACCAATAGAACCCATTCGTGGAAAGCCATTACTCCTATACATTACACCTATAGCTACATCACTAGGAGTATTTCTCACCCAAGAGGACGAGACAACAAAAGAAAGAGCTATATATTACATTAGTAGAACACTAGTAGCTTATGAGCTCAATTATAGTATTATTGAAAAGGCATGCTTGGTAGTTGTCTTCGCATCACAAAATTTGAGACACTACATGCTCTCACATACAGTAAAGCGTATTGCTAAGATTGATCCTCTAAAGTATCTTTTAAGCAAAATAGCTTTGATAGGATGATAAGAAAAAATGGTCCTAATTCTAAGTGAGTTTGACATTGAATACATAGAAAGGAGATATATTAAAGTACAGGTCTTTGTAGATCAATTGGTTGACTCACCACTTCAAGATACTAAACCTTTAAAGATTGAATTCCCTGATGAGACAATCATGCATCTAACTAAGAATTCATGGAAGATGTATTTTGATGGCTCATTCACACAACAAGGCTCTGGAGCAGGTGTGCTATTCATAACTCCCCAAGGTTACAAGATACCAAAGTCCTGCAAATTGATGTTTCCATGCACCAATAACATTTATGAATATGAGGCATTGGTGAAATGTATTAAGCTGGCCATGTAATGGAAGATTGTAGAGCTACATGTGTATGGTGACTCCCAGCTCATCATTAATCAAGTCAATGGAGACTACCAGAGAAAAGATGAAAAATTGATGCCCTACAAGCAACTAGTAGATGATTTGAAGAAATATTTTGTCTTCGTCACTTTTCAACAGATACCTAGAATGGAGAACAAAGCTGTAGATGCTATGGCTACATTGGCATCCATGTTACAACTGGAGGAGCACCAATTCCACTATGACATCCTGGTGGAATAATTATCTTACCCTACCTTTAACACCCCTGAGTACCAAGTCATCTATGCTCTAAATGCCCCTAACCAGTCTCGATATGCCAGAATCATAGCTTATCTGACCGACCAAACCGTTCCTGATTATATGTTCCACAATGAGAAAAGAGCCTTGATTAGGACAGCATCGCATTATGTCCTCATCACTAATAACTTATATAGATGAGGTCTCGATGGTGCACTTCTTAGGTGTTTAGAACTCGAAGATTCTGATCTTGCATTAAAAGAAGTCCATGAAGTAGTATGTGGATCACATTCAAATGAATTTTTGTTAGCAAAGAAACTACTCAGAGTGGGTTATTACCAGCCTACCATGGAGAAAGATGCTTTTAAATTTTCAAAAAAATGCCATAATTGTCAAACACATGGAAATCTCATCCATGCTCCTGCCAGAGAACTTATACCTTTCATTACACATTAGCCATTTCAGCAATGGGCCTTCAACTTGGTTGGACAAATATATCCCAACTCTTCAAATGGACAGAAGTTCATCATCATGGCCACTGAGTATTTCACGAAGTGGGTTGAAGCCATACCATTAATCAAAGCCACTGGCAAACGGGTGGCTATGTTAATTCTAAACTACATTATTTGTAGATATGGGATACCCTCTTCAATTGTAACAGACAATAGGGGCCAATTTAAAAATCAATACATTGATGACCTTTGTGAACAATTTCATATCACTCAACATTTATCCTCAATCTATTATCCTCAAGGTAATAGACATGTTGGGGCATCTAATAAAAATATTCTGAAAATCCTACATATAACTATGAGTAAGTCTAGCAGAGACTGCATTTACAACTGAACCCAGCACTATGGGCCTACAGAACAAGCATCAGAACACCAACTAGAGCCATGCCATTTTCCCTAGTCTATGGTGCTGAAGTAGTAATACCTATTGAGCTTGAAATCCCATCTTTGCAGATATCTTTACAAGGTCTTGTTACTGATGAACAATACCGCTTTGATAGGGTAAATTCTTTAGACCTACTTGATGAGTGCAGACAACAAGCGTTCGACCATCTGAAAGTGTACCAAGCACATATGTCCAAAGGCTACAACAAGAAGGTCAAACCATGCAAATTTGAAGTTGGGGACCTCTTCATAAAGGAAAATCCTAAAAAAATCCAAATAGGGAGCAGAAAAGAAAGTTTGAACCTAACTGGTTGGGACCTTATGTTATCACTGCTACTTTTGGGACTGTAGCTTATCAATTAGCTACCCTTGAGGGAGATTTTCTTCTAGATCCTATCAAATCTCTAAATTTGAAGCAGTTCTACGCTTGACTTTCGACTAGCAGAGCCTGTATGGTGAAATAATTCTCAGAAAATACCAAAAGCATTTAGAAAATTGATCCTAAAGAAATCCAAAAATAGTGGAAAAAGTCCTGAAAAAAGGTATCCTTGGTGAAAACCTGGTGAAAAGGTTCCTTGATACTACAAAAACATTCAAAATAAATAAATAATTAATAAAAAATAAAAAATAAAAAATAAAAAATAAAAAATAAATAAAAATTGAAAAAAGAGAAAAAAGTGCCTTGATGAAAACCTGGTAAAATAGGCATCTTGGTAGCAAAAAGAAAAGAAAAGATCTTGCCAAGTGGTGAAAACTTGGCAATCAGGCGTCACTTGTGTTTTGTGCTCCATCTATCAATACATCACTGACACTAGACCTTCACAATTACACCTATGCTCAAATGCTGACTTCATTTCCTAAATGGCTATCTTATCCTCGCTTGGGATTTGTCTGCATTTACGTCTTGGGAATAGGTCATTCTGCACTGGGAGCATCTTTGTTAGCATGGTAGGTTGTATTTTCTAGGTTGCTCTAGGATGGTTTTCCTCACAAACTCAATGTTTCTTGATACATGCAAAATGATGTCACTTTTCAAAACAAAAGTGTCTTTTCAAACATCACATATCCAGACAGGACATTTGCATTAACGGAGTTCCTACATAGACATAACACACCATATTGCTTATATTCCAATTTTTTGATTGATGAATCTTTACTGTGTTTGACATATGAATGAACAAGTACTACTTAAACACATAGTTTAATATTGTTTTGATTATGATTCTTTTATGTCCTAATGTTGTTTTCAACTAGGGGCATCTAAGTAATTATAAATTTTATTTGAATGATTCTCGATTGATGATTGTTATGCCTTCCGAGTTACTCCATGACATCTGCACAAAGACAAAGAGTGGCAAGGATAGGGGGCATAACATTTTCTTGGTTTTCTACATCTGGTGATTATTTCAAACGATCCTATAAATTTCACCTAACTTGGATGCTTATGGTAAGATCTTCCACTATGGGTGGATAGCCGCATATATCTCATTCTTTGTTATGTGTAAACTACGGTGAGTTTGAAACAATTTCCTTGTCTATTTTTCTAATCCATATTCTCACTAAGGTATACGAGGCATAATCTACCCAAGGTTATGAATTTTTAAGGTCATTGCGGGTCCACTATCTTGCCTTACACAAGATCTGGTATAGTAGAAGGAAGGTGACTATTTTGTTATCCTGGCTTCTATGCCTTGATGCCTAATTCTATTTCTGACATTTCAATAAAACATAGTATTCATACTTTCATAATATCAGTGGGTATTAGTGATTGTTGTACTATCAAGTGGTATCCATTCCTAAAAGTGCCCAATGATGATAAAAAGTTATATATTTGCATACCAGTGACAAAGTCCTAAGAGTCTTCATATCATTATATTTTAACAATTACATGGGACATAAAGAAGAAAGGAAAAGCATTAAAGAATTTTGAGCTCCAAATTTAACTCAATTTTCTCTTCTTCTAAAACCAAGTTAATTACATCATCCATATTACTGATATATATATCATTGCACACCCATAGCATACATTTTGCATTCATGAAAAGAAGCAATAAGGAAATACCAAAACAAAGCATCCATGTATTGCATTTTTACTTTTACATCCTAAATTACATCCATACTTTTTAAATTGCATAAAGAAAATCATAAACATACATTTGCATCTTCACATAAGTATCATTTAAAAACATATTTATATCAGTAATGACTCAACACATACATAAAAATGATGTCATCATCTCAGTCTAATTCATCAAGAGACCAAGATATCATCACATGTGAAAAATCACATCTATCACATCTATCAAAGGAAATAGGACTCATGAAATGTATCTGAATCAGGAAGCTGCATCAAATATATATATATATA
>MU228461.1:136792-156033 GCA_018584345.1 Thuja plicata | reverse complement strand
ATGAGTTTAGGACACATTCATGACTCCAACCTCACATTTAACAACTAAGCCTAAGAATTTGAAAATACTACTAACAATGGCTATTAATGTGACCTTAGTCCTAATGAATAACTCACTTAGCCTACATAGAAAAGACCTAATAAGGTCCAAAAACAACTAACCTATCTTGACTTGGCTAATGTAAAGTACAAGCCAAAATGAACAAATATGGAGGTTAGCCTAGGTGCTCCTGCACCAGTGTTTCTCAGTTAAATAATTCAGGTCACAGTTGCATTTGAAAATAAGAAGGCAAAGATGTTAAACAAATATGGAAATCTGAATGGTACTCGTGAACAGACAAAAGGCAACTTATTCTATCTGAATGATACTGACTCCAATTTTTTTTTTCTACAAACAAAGACATATGGTTATGGAACAAAAGAATGTGTCATGTGAACTTTGATAGCATGTTAAAAATTAGCAAAAAGATAAATGTCAGAGGCTTACCGACGATGACCAAGCCTGAAAACATCATGTGTAAAAACTGTCAAAAAGGTAAAATGACAAAGTCTAGTTTCAAAATAAAAACCCATACATCTAATGCAATTCTAGAATTAGTCCATATTGATTTATGTGTACCTATGAGGACAAAGAGTTATTATGGAGATAGATATTTTATTCTCTTTATTGATGATTACTCTAGAATGATGAAGATTATGTTTCTAAAAGATAAATCAAAAGCATTTAAGATGTTTAAATGGTATAAGGCTTTTTAGAGAAACAAAGTGGTAAGGATCTAAAATGTTTGAGATCAGACAGAGGAGGTGAGTTTATATCGGATGAATTCACTAACTTTTGTAATGAGCATGGTATAAAAAGATAGGTTTCTGCACCAAGAACACCACAGCAAAATGGGATTGGTGAGAGAAGGAATAGATCAATAGTTGATTGTGCTAGAACACTGATGATAGAAAAAGTCATCACCCAAATATTCTGGAGGGAAGCTGTTAGTACTACTATTTACACACTAAACAAAGTACAATTGAAGAAAGACACAAAGAAGACACCTTATGAGCTATCATATGGATACACACCCAATGTAAGTTATTTCAAAAATTTTGACAGTAAATGTTATATCTTAAAATATGATAGAAATGGAAAACTTGAGTCCAAAAGTGATGAAGAAATTTTTCTAGGGTATTCTACCAAGAGAAAGGCTTACAAATGTCTAAACAAAGCCTCTAACAAAATTATTGAAAGTGCAAATGTAAAGATAGATGAATTTGTAGAGAATAATGAACAAGAAAGCACTAAAGAACTAGAGGACTACAATAAGTTCACTTACAATGAGAAACTTGACACTCTACCCTGCCAACAATATAGAGCCCCTAAGCTAAAAATCATTGCTCCCGAGCATCAGGCTGCAAATACCGATGGTCAAGATAATGATCAAAATAATGTGCAAGGTGATGAAGAACAGAATGAAGATCAAAATAATGATCAAGGTGATACTCAAAGAGCTAATCCTGTACTTGCAAGATATGTAAGAAGGAACCATCCAGAGGTCCAGATCATAGGAGATAAGAAAGCTGGTACAAGAACAAGAAGTAAGTCTTTAAACTTAAATTGTTTAATTTGTGAGTTTGAGCCAAAATCTGTCAGTACTGCACTAGATAATGAGGAATGGATAAGTGATATGAATGATGAGATTGAGAAGATTGAGAAAAAAAAAACATGGTCACTTGTGCCAAGACGAGATGACAAGAATGTCATTGGTACAAAATGGATATTCAAGAATAAGCTAAATGAGAATGGATAATTCACAAGGAACAAAGCAAGACTAGTATGCAAGGGGTATGCACAAGAGGAAGGTATAGAATATGGAGAGACCTTTGCACCCATTACTAGGCTAGAAGGATTAAGGATATTACTTGGTTATGTTGCATTCAAAGGATTCAAGGTATACCGGATGGATGTAAAGTTAGCATTCCTAAATGGAATACTTGAAGAAGAGGTATACATTGAACAACCAGAAGGGTTTGTTGATCTAGACAAGAGAGACATGGTATGTAGACTTCACAAAGCCTTGTATGGATTTAAACAAGCTCCTAGAGCCTGGTATGAACAACTTCATTCCTATCTAATAAGTATTGGATTTGTAAGAACTAGTGAAAACAATAATCTTTATTTAAAAGAAGATACTGATGCTAACACCTTGAATGCTGAAATATTTGTTGATGACATCATATTTTGAGGCAATGATATGCTATGCAAATCATTTGCTAATGAGATGAGAAAATAATTTGAGATGTTTATGTTCCGAGAGATCAAGTTATTTCTTGGTCTCTAGATCATGCAACAAGGAGAAGGTATTTTCATTACACAGTCCAAGTACATCAAAGAAGTCCTAAAAATATTCAAGATGGAAGAATCCAAACTAGTTGGAACACCGATTGCTAATGGAAGTAAGTTGACAAAAGAGGACAAGACAACATAGGTAAATCAGACTTTTTATAGATCGATGATTGGAAAGCTCATGTATGTTGTACACACTAGACTAGATATTTCACATGCAGTAGGAATTGTTTCTAGATTTTCTGCTAACCCTAGGGAATCACATATGACTATTGTGAAAAGAATTCTAAGATATCTGAAGAATACTGAAGAATTTGGCTTATGTTATAGAAGAGAAGGCACATTTGAACTAAAGGTTTTAACCGATGCTGATTGGGCTGGAAATCTTGATGACCAAAAGAGCACAACTGGAGGAGCATTCTTTATGGGTGACAGACTTGTCACATAGATTAGCAAGAAGCAAGGATACATCTCTTAGTCTACTATAAAAGAAAAGTATGTTGTTGCTTCTTCAAATTGCTCAAATATTGCATGGATCAAATAGTTATTGGAAGGTATGCATATGAAGATCTTAGAACTAGTGATTATCTATTGTGATAATACTAGTCCAATAAACATTTCCTAGAGTCCAGTCATGCATGCAAAGACTAAACACATTGCCATCAAGTATCATTATTTGAGAGAACAAGTTCAAGAAAAATATGTGATACTTGAGTATGTGCAATCAAAAGAATAATTGGCTGATATCTTCACCAAGCCACTACCCAAGGATACATTTGAGTACTTGAGTAAGAGACTAGGGGTAAAACCCTTGACTACCAGTCAGTAAAATGACTAAAGGCTGCATCAGCCTACATATTAATAGAATATCAATCATGTTGATGCAAGAAAAGAAATGAACTTCAAAGCTACATCTATATATAGATAGGTATATATCAGAACCGAGCACCAGAAAATATTTTTGTGTTGTTGATGGATAAGGGAAATTCAAGGAATATATTATGGATAGGAGGAAAATGATTGTTTTACATGAATGTCAGATATTTGTAAAATATTTGTTTGGCATTGTTGTCAAAGGGAGAGAGATTATCCATTATTAGATTAATCCAACAAGGGGATATTATATCCTTAGGGAGAGAAAGTTGTATGAAAGATTATACAAAGGGAGAGTTGCTGACAAGAGAAAAAGACATCAAAAGAAAAGAATAGTCAAAAGAGAGAAATTGACACAAGAAGAGGACTCAACACATCAAAAGAAAGAGAGCTACAAGAATCAAATCTAAGCTAAAACAGAGCTTACCAAAGTTTAGACATTTATCGGTTATCGAACAAAAAGATTGGTAGTTTGATGAATCTCAATGATTGTATTTCATATTGTATTAGAAATAGTATAGTGTGATACTATAGTATGTTACCATCAATGCCAAAGGGAGAGATTGATGACATGTAACTGATTGAATGTTTTATAATTTTAAGTTGAAGATAATGCAACACATTAAATCAGTTAATGGTTTGTATTTTCATTGATGTCAACTTGATATCATCTATACGATCATGTACATAATGCCAAAGACTTCATAGAATCAATGGAACAAAGGTCATGCTTTCAGTAATGCATAAAATTCAAGTATTCACTAAGTGACAGATAACACCGATAGAGTGCACACCATCGGTAAAGGCAAAGAAGAACAGTTATAGTGATACTCGATGAGTAGAAGACACTGTTTCCCGACGAAGCAAAACCATAGGATGCCCGACGAGCTGAAAATAGAGTTTCCGGATGAGTAAAAATCCAATGATTCCTAATAGATGGAGATCTTGAAGCTAACTGGAGTCACACTGATGGAACTGGTAGTTGTCACCGATGACTAACTGAAGAGTTAACCGATAGAATAGAGAGTTTAGAAAATGACAAAATATCTAAATGGAAAGAGGTAAAGATAGACTTGACTGGTTGTTTTCTTTGTTTTATTCAACCAGAGTTTAGTAATTGATTTAAAGCTAATTTATACAGTTGACATGAAGATAACTATGAGATAAATCAGGAGTTATTCTTTAAATCTAATTGGTGGGATTGCTTTTCACACCAGGAATCAAGAATCAAGAAACAATGAATATCATGTCTATATAAGAGGCAGGATTAATTCATTTTCAATATACATTCATGAAAATGGTATTAAGGAGAGTGAATGAAAAGAGGATGCTGAACAGAAACTAATGAAGTTCATGCAGTATTGATCAATCAAGCTAAAGGAGAGCTAAGGAATTTTGTAGACACCGATGAACAGTGAGCATAACATCACATAGCAGAAAGTATGGAGCACAAAAGAATTGAATTGATACATTGATCAAAGAGGTAATGTACTTAAATAGATCTAAAAATCTGCAATTCAAGTTGCATTAAAAATAGGTCATATTGTTTCAGTTTAACCATTGAAGCATCAAGTCTCTTAACAAAGTAGGACTTAATAGTCTTCTATATATTGAGGTACATCTCAAGGAGTGCCAAAAAGGTTGATTCATGAAAGTATCATTGGATATGCCTAATGCCTATTGATAGTCTGAGAGAGAGGATGATTCAAGGATGGCAGCATTAGACGCCTGATACTAAGTGACAACCTATATGTGTAAAATTGTCTAACAAGGTCACACCTAATAGTGTGTTTGTAACCTTTAATAGGGTTGGCTCTTAATAGGGCTCACTTCAGAAGAGTGAAAATTTGGGGTACCGGTCCCAGTGGTTTTTTCCCTTAACTGAGTTTCCACGTTAAAATCCATGTGTTATATGTGTGTATGATATATTTCTTTACTATTTTGTATCTTACATAATTCATTCTAGATTTATCGGTATACTCTACATATTTACTACATTTCGGTAAATTGATAAACTACTTAACAGTAAACATTAAGAAGAAGGTTTAACAAAGAAATATGACAAGTAGTAAATTGATATAAGTTATTCAAGGCATTCATCTTGTAGGACAAAAGATAACTTGAGAAATAATTAGTGGTTATAAGAGTTGAAGGGTTGATTTAAGGATTAATTGTTGAGGCCACTGATTCAACCCCNCACCCCCCCCCCCCCCCCTCTTATTTATTACTAACACTTGGATCCCATGATGGCACCATCCCTTAGATATTTTGTGATAAGTGGGAGCTTCTCCAGTTCTTTCTTGGCCCTAGTCTTGGTGGATTCCCTTGTTGAGCTGCAAGGGAGTTCCAAACTTTTGGGAGGGGAAGATACCTCAAACATGTTGGTTGGTAAGTTGATGGAATCCTGAAAGACCGAAAAAACATTAATACATATAATCAAATAAAATAAACTCTTAGGTTTAGGAGATTTCATCACCATTTTGTACTTGTCCTCAAAAAGATGTTATTTGATATCAAATCCTAGAAGTGGAATAAAAAAAATAAATTACTTTGAATTTGATCAATACCCAGGGAGTTCCAAGAATTATGGTTCATGCGACAAATGAGATGAAGCCCTGGGGTATTACATGAAACCTGGAGTCTAGAAAAACTGACCATTATTGAAATGACCTTGCAACTCACTGTACTGGACTAACGTGGGTTGTCACGTGGTCATGAAATAAATAGGGTAATATAATTTATCATGATAGTTGTCTCCACATGGACGGAGTGAATGCCACTTGGGATGGTTTTGAATGTTTGCAGATGGGGAATTAATCCTACCATGAATGCTGAAGTGACAGAGAAGCAAGAAAGGTAACAACTCAAATAGGCAAGGTGACAAGGTCAAGTCCATCAAACACCAGGTGGGCAAGCTCAAGTTTGGTTAAACAATGTAGAGGGCATGGTGAGCTTGCCATGGGATAGGTAGAACTCAAAGGAATTTATAGACCAGACATGAATTTACAAACTAAGAACACTACAGGATGACAAGCTACGAACACTATTAACAAAGGGGTCAAAGAATAAAATTTACAAAGGTGCAAACAAAATGCAACTAACCTACAAGCCACTACCTACAAATTTAAAAATTTTTATAGACATTTACACTACTCTACACTAATGCATAGAGGGTGGACAACCCTCTTGCAGATCCACCCAAAAAATTGGAGGCGATGATGAAGACCAAAACATAAAGAAAATAAAGCCCAAAAACAACGGAACAAAATGCAAACTGAAAAGGAAAGAGAAGGGCGAGAAGAGGACCTACCTAAAACTAGAGATGCAAGAGGAAGGGTATGAGATGTGATCTGTAAATGAATATCTCTTCAAAACCATGAACACACCGAGAACACTACAAGATACATTGAACACACATTGGTCTAAAATCCAAATCACTACTAATCACTCGAAGAAAATCACACTTAACTTGCTGGGAAATTACTCAATTTTCTCTTAATTCACTCCAAGGGTAAATTGTTCACAGTAAGTGAAAAAATGATAGGTGAAAATCAATTTATATCCCCTGAGTTAAAAATGCACCATTCCCTTCCGCAAATCCTAAGAAAAATGCAAACCTCCAGACTCTGGTCCCAGGGATCCCACGCGACCACATCCTCTGACTAAAGAGGAAGAAATAGCACAAAAATTATGGGGTCTAGAATTCGGCTGGCACAAAGGAACAGAACACTCTGGGACTAGGTCCCAGAGTGAGGAAAACCAACAAAAATGTAACAACAATGGACCCACAGGGGCAAAGGCTGGAGAAAAAAAAAGGGCCAAAAAGAAACAAAGGAAGAACCAGAAGCAAAAAAGGGGGAACCAAAATTTTTACAACAAAATGTAGGGATGGTTATGTAGGGCATAAAAAATTGTGATGAATTCCTTAGTGCATTTGAGAATCACAAAATCTATGGTTAGAAAAACTAGGATTTGTCTTTACCTGAAGCACTTCACTTGCAAGGTGTAGAGGGTTTGAGAAAATCTAACTCATGATGATTCAATCCTTCAATCTCTTGTCAGCTGTGAAGTGTGTGCTTTGGAAGAAAATAAAGCCAATGATTTTTGGGAGAAACAGAGAGACAACACTGAGTGCATCAGACCAAAATCACTATATTGTGCATAATCCCCCAGGTCCTAGAATTCTCTATTCTCCAGTTTTCTTTTACATTTTTTTTGAATATGGGAAAGGCAGTACTCCTTTCCCCGTGAACCTTAGGCTTAGCTGATTTTCACGGTGGTAATTCTTTCACCTTGCGATCCATTTTTATTTTTTGAATGGGAGAGACGTTCTATACTCAGGATATTCTTTTCATTTTTTCAGATATGGCCAATAACTAGTGCAACTGCTTTTCTCTCAAGGATCATATGATTACTTGTTTTTTATGCTTTTTTGTCAACTGATGTTAAGACTTTCAAGATGTGAATCTGATGAAGATTGCCCATAACCTTTTACCATGCATATAAAATAACTCTAGA
Organism: Thuja plicata; assembly: GCA_018584345.1. Lineage (NCBI taxonomy): Eukaryota > Viridiplantae > Streptophyta > Pinopsida > Cupressales > Cupressaceae > Thuja > Thuja plicata. Next base: position 148,308 of record MU228461.1, on the reverse strand, counting down.
GTGCGGACAAATCCCACCATGCTAACAACAGATTATAGACTAACCAAAATGTGTAAGGCACCATTCGAGGGACTAGATGTCATGCGAAACATACCTATCTACAAGAAGATATCAACATGATGGGAACCTGGAAAAGAAAGACACACAAAGTGAAAAAGAAACAAAAAAAAGAAAGGAAAGTGGCCCCAGAGGGTAGCTGACTATTTACAAGGGCGACACTCCCAAGGAGTGCCAAGAAACATTTATAGGCAGGAATATATACATATGATACAACTTTGGGGAAACTTATCTCCCACTTTTATTTGAAGTAATGTTTGAGAAACTGTCCATTGACGGGCAGTGGAATGACTTCTCCAGTCATGGAACTGAGGTGATAAGTGTTGGCCCTGCAGATCTCTGAGATTAAATAAGGTTTGAGCCAGAGCCTTTGAAATTTAGTATGCTTTCCTTTCTTCTCCTAGGCCTTGTTCCACAAGAGGACTAGGTATGAAACCTGAAAGGATTTGTATTGGGCTCTCCTATCGAACCAACATTTGGCAACTACTTGGTGACATGAAAAATGATCAAGTGTCACATCTCTTTGCTCTTTCATCCTCACCAAGTTCAAGAGGCGCACCTCCACAACATTATCCTGGGTGTTGAATTCCTGCATGAACTACAAGATAGGTATTAGTATTTTTATCGGGAACACAAGAATCTGGCCATAAACTAGGTGGAATGGGGAGGTTCACAGGGCTACTTTAATTGTGATGTGATCTATATCCAAAGGGAAAACTTAAGTTTCTAGTGCCAGTCTCAGGGATTCTTCTCTAGAAAATGTTTGACTACTTCTAGGAGATTTGTATTGGTAGATTTGGCAATGTCATTACCCTGGGGATAATAGTTGCTATAAAATTTCAAGGTGATCTTTCTCTGATAGGTCCATTCTAAAAGTTGTATTGAAGAAAATGTTGGACCATTATACCATACAATAACAAAAGGCATTCTAAATCTTGTGACAATGTTCTCTTCAAAGAACTTGATGACTACATCTACAATATTGTTTTTGCATGGGATTTACTCAGACCACTAAGTATAGTAATTGGTATTAGTTAAAATAGACCAGTGGTTAGAGGATGAGTTGGGGTTTATCTATTGGAGATTTTATTCTATGCAAATAATTGACTGTATGGTTTGCCATCGATAACAACATATAATATACAACAGTGTTCTATATGAAATTATCAGTATAGATGTTCTGGAGCTATGTGTGTTCATTTCCATGAAGTATGCATGTTCTAGATGCTATGTGGATTCACGCTCAGTCAGATATGAAGTTTTAGCTGAGTTATGTTAATCAGTTATGACAATTATAGAGATTGAAGAGTATCTGTGAAGAGCAAACATAATTACATTAATATTTGAGTTGTGCCTATCTTTGGGATATGCGTGTTTGTATTCATGTTTAGATATGAGTTAAAGATAATCATCTAAAGGTGCCAAACATGTTCTATCATAATCGTGAAGTTGGAGTTAATTTGGTAGAGTCAACTTTGTGAAGCATCACATATATTCAGTATGAGTTGTGTGTTTCTAATCAGGTTGCATGGATGATGTGGCTGACTAAAGAAGTATTGAAGGGACTTCTAGAGATGACAAAGATCACATCGTTTGGAGAAGATACTTATAGTAGTTCATTTGATGAACACCAAGTGTGAATGAAAGGAATAAAGAGAGAAAAAGTGCAGGATAGAATAGCTATTGTTTTGGGATAGTAGAGACATTTCATTTATCAAGGAAGGATCTATGTGAAGAAGTGGAACTATACAACACACTAGAACTAATCAAGATAGTAGGTCTACTCTAATAGTTCATCCATCAGATATAGTGTATATATGTTCTACTGAAGGTTGTAGCCTTCATCATTCTAGCAGTGGGCTTTTGGACAGTGAGTCCTCACCCCTAACAGGGTTACTTGTAAAAGACTCCTAACAGGGTCTAACCTTTAACCAGGTCTTTGTACTTATTGCATTGTAAAGAACAACTCCTAATAGGGTTGAAAGATCTCCTAACAGGGATGATTATACTCAACTACAATTCTTTGTGGGTGCTAATTCCCACCAGGGTTTTTACCTATTTGGTTTCCCCGTAACCAAAATTGTTGTGTTCTCTATTGTGTTATCTGAATGTGCATTTTATTTATGTTAATTATATCTAAGAAAAGAAAAGAAATTAAAGTAGTTGATAACTGCTTCACCCTCCCCCCCTCTCTGTTATCCTTTGGGACTATTCTAATAGTTGGTATCAAAGCCAAGTGCCTTGGAGAGAAAGCCTAATAGCTTAAGGTAGATCAGATGGCATACTTTAGGAAAGAGAGCCCTAATTTTGATGGATAAAATTATCTTGACTGGAAGAAAAAAATGATAACGCATCTTCAGTGCATTGGATTTGAGATTTATGAGATTGCCACTCAAGAAATTAAAGTTCCCACCTTGAAAGAACTTATAGAAGAAGGCTCTACAGTCAAACAATAGGAAGTATTCACTAATAATCCAATCACCAAAGAAGCCCTAATCAGTGCTCTATCTAACAGTGAATTATCTGAGATCAAGAAGACATATAAAGAAAACTCTATTTGGAAATACTTAGAAGATATGTTTAAAGGAGACATCCAAGCAAATAATGCACATAGAAAGACATGGAAGAAAAGGTACAACAATTTAGAGATGCTAAATGAAGAAAACATCAAAGCTTACAATCAGAGGATTAATGAAGTATTATCAGGTATAAGAAACAATGGTGGAGAAATTTCAGAGGAAGATATAATGGACAAACTAATGACCACATTGACAGAAGACTATGAGAGAGATTAATATCTTAGATGAAAGTATGCAATTTTCAAAATACTTCAAGAGGGAGACTTTGATTAGCAAACTATTTGCATTTGAGATATCTAGATTGAAGACATAACCTAAAAGTGAGACAACTTTCAAAGCCTTAGTCCACAGTAAGAAATCCATAAGAAGCTCTAGTAATAATGAAGAAGTGGATACAAAACTAGAAGAAATCATTGCTGTGATTTCCAAGAAAGAAATGAAAGGTAAAGGGAAATATGAAGGAAAAATACCATTCAAATGTTTCTCATGCAACAAAGTTGGTCACTTTACATCCAAGTGTCCTACAAGAGTCAAGAAGTTCAGATCAGATTACAAACCTAAGTACACTAAAGAATGTTATCATGTTGAAGATGGTGTGACTGATGATGATTTAGGAGAAGATGAAATTGGTTTCGTTTCCATTAAAGAGATTGAAAATATGTTTGAAGAAATGGACAAAGAATATGAAGAAAAAGAACAAGAGTTAGCATTAGTTTCAAAAGCTAACATCAGAGCTGACTGGATCATTGACAATGGATGTTCACACCACATGATAGGAGACAAAGATAGATTTGTAAACTTGGACAAATACAAAGGTGGCATGGTCATATTTGGGGATAACACTTCCAAACCTATCATAGGCATAGGTTCCATCACCCTAGATGGAAAGAACAAGATAGATGATGTTCTCTATGTTGATGGTTCACATCATAACTTACTAAGTGTTGGACAGTTTCTTGATAAAGGATATCAGTTGGAATTCAAAAACAACCAGTGCATCATTAACAACAAAGAAGGAGACATGATTGCATTAGGCTCAAAGACCAAAGGTAATGTTTTTCAACTTATTTCAGAAGTAAGTTTTTTTGTTGCAAACGTAGATGACAGTTGGCTATGGAACAAGAGTCTTTGTCATATCAATTTTGACAACATAGTCAAGATAAGTAATGTAAAGGTAGTAAGAGACCTTCCAAGTATTGTAAGACTAGTTGACACCATGTGTAGGGAATGTGTGCTAGGGAAACATGTGAGAACCTCATCCAGGAGAAAAAAAGACTCTACAGAAAACAAATTAGATTTGATAAATATAGACCTATGTGGACCTACTCAAACAAGATCATACTACAAAGATAGGTATTTTTTTTTTTTTTGATGATTTCTCAAGGATGATGTGGGTTGCATTTTTAAAATAAAAATCTGAAGCTTTTGACAAGTTCAAAGTATTAAAAGGTAAGGTTGAGAATGAATCTAGATTGAAGATAAAATGTCTGAGATCTGATAGAGGGGGAAAATTCACCGCTGACCAATTTTATGACTACTATGAAGAACATGGAATGAAAAGATAGTTAAGTACACCTAGAACCCCTCAGTAGAATGGGATAAAAAAAAGGAGGAATAGGATAATACTTGACACAGTGCACACTATCATGATTGAAGGAAAGGTTGTCCATACCTACTGGAGAGATGCGGTCAACACAGCAGTCTATACTATCAATAGAATACAATTGAGGCCAGGCGCAAACAAGACACCTTATGAACTTTGGTTTGGTAATGTACCTACTATAAAATACTTCAGAATCATTGGAAGCAAGTGCTACATCAAGAGGGATGACAACATTGGCATGTTTGATGTTAGAAGCGATGAAGGTATTTTTCTTGGTTACTCTACTAAAAGAAAAGCCTATAGATGTTTTAATCTAAGATTGAAGAAGATCATTGAAAGTAATCATGTAAAGATTGATGATAATTTTATGATTCATGAAAGATACTATGAATGTGCTCCTCTGATTGAAGAAGAACCCCAACCCATCAGTAAGGACATAGTTATTGAAGAAATGTTTCATTGTATTGATGTTTCATGTAACAATCCTGAACCAAGTGAAGAAGAATCATAGATTACAAATGAGAGTGTCACTCCTAAGAATTCAATATACACATCCAAATACCACTTTAAGGAAGATATCATTGGAGATCAGGGTGCAAAAGTCTTGAAAAGATCTAGAGAAAAAGGTTCAACTGCTGATGAAGAGGTATGCTTACTATCATAGATTGAACCCTTAAGTGTTGAAGATGCGTGTAAAGATTAAGATTGGAAAAGTGTTATGCAAGAAGAATTGGATTAGATAATTAAGAATGATACATGGGAACTGGTGTCTAGACCTCATGAAAAAAATGTAATTGGGACAAAGTGGATATTCAAGAACAAAATGAATGAAGAAGGCATAGTGGTAAGAAACAAATTAAGGTTAGTATGAAAAGGATATGCGCAAAGAGAAGTAATAGATCACACTGATACATTTGCCCCTGTGAGAAAACTGGAAGCTATTAAATTATTTTTGGCTTATGAAATATTCAATAACTTTAAGGTACATCAAATGGATGTTAAGTCAGCCTTCTTAAATGGTGACTTAAAGGAAGAAGTCTACATAGAGCAGCCTGAAGGATTCAAACTATCAAACAAACCAGACATGGTATGCAGATTAAAGAAAGCACTACATGGACTTAAACAGGCCCCAAGAGCTTTCTATGAGAGACTTGATGGTTACTTGACAAAGATAGGATTCAGAAAAAGTGCATCACACTGTAATTTATTCATAAGAGAGACAAGTGAAGGATTACTAATAGTTACTATTTTTGTTGATGACATTATCTTTGGAGGTAATGACAAACTAAGTGCAGAATTTGGGAAGGAGATGAAAAGTGAATTTGAAATGAGCATGATTGGACCTATCAAATAATTTCTTAGATTGAATGTAATACAAACTAACAAAGGCATATTTATAAATTAATCTAAGAATGTGAAGCAGATATTGAAGACTTTCAAGATAGAAGATTATAAACATGTATGCACCCCCATGATAATAGGAAGCAAGATTTCTAAAGATGATGATTCCACAGTAGTAGAATAGATCCTATACAAGTCTATGATTGGAAAACTCATATATCTTACTCAATCTAGACCTAAAATTTCTAATGCAATTGGCATTGTTGGAAGATTTGCAGCTGAACACAAGCAAAATCATCTAATGGCAATAAAAAGAATATTCAGATACTTAAAGGGAACTATAGACTATGGTTTGTGGTATCCTAACTCAGAGAACATACAACTTCATGTATATACAGATGCAGATTGGGAAGGTTGTGTTGATGACAGAAAGAGCACATCACAAGGAGCAGTATTTCTTGGAGACAGGTTAGTCACTTGGACAAGTAAAAAGAAGAATTGTATCTCTTAGTTAACAGCAAAAGCTGAGTATGTTGTAGTAGCATTGAATTTTTCAATAATGGTTTGGATCAAATAGATGATTAAGGACTTTGGTATTCAGATTGATTATCCTATTGTTATTCACTATGACAACACTAGCACTATCAATATGTCAAAGAACCCTATGATGCATGCAAAGACAAAACACCTTGAGATCAAATACCACTTCCTAAGAGAAAAAGTTGAAGAAAAAGAAGTAAAGCTGGATTATGTAAGAACTAAAGAAAAACTAGCAGATATTTTTACAAAACCATTATCAAAAGATACTTTTGAGTATCTTAGGGAGAAGTTGGGAGTAATTCCCTTTCCTAAGTATGATTAGAACTTGCAGCAAGAACATTAGTCCTTAGTGACTGATGAATGGTTGACTACTCTACTTCTGGAGTAGAACCTGTGCTTAATGGTGTTTAACACCCTTTGTCATTAATGTCAAAGGGGGAGTATTAGTAAGGGGGAACATATACTTAGGGGGAGTATACAAAACAACAGTAGTGAAGAGGAACCTTTGATGAGGATATTGAGAAGATTGTAAAAAGAAGGAAGACACTTTCAAATGATGATGATATCATATTTTTCCATCAATGTCAAAGGGGGAGATTGTTGGAGATTTTCTTATGTACAAACAATTGACTGTATGGTTTTCCATTGATAACAACATATAATATATAGTAGTATTCTATATGAAATTATCAGTATAGATGTTCTAAAGCTATGCATGTTTATTTCCATGAATTATACATGTTCTATATGCTATGTGAATTCACGCTAAGTCAGATATGAAGTTTTAGTTGAGTTATGTTAATCAGTTATGACAGTTACAGAGATTGAAGACTATCTATGAACAGCCGTCATAATTACATTAATATTTGAGTTGCACCTATCTTTGGGATATGAATTCTTGTATTCATTTTTAGATATGAGTTAAAGATAATTATCTAAAGGTGCCAAACATGTTCTATCATAATCATGAAGTTGGAGTTAATTTTGTAGAGCCGACCTTGTGAAGCATCGCGTCTATTCAATATGAGTTGCATGTTTCTAATCAAGTTGCATGGATGATGTGGCTGACTAAAGAAGTATTGAAGGGACTTCTAGAGCTGAAAAAGATCACATCCTTTGGAGAAGATACTTATAGTAGTTGATTTGATGAATTCCAAGTGTGAATGAAAGGAATAAAGAGATTAGAAGTGTAGGACAAAATGGCTGTTGTTTTGGGATAGTAGAGACATTTCATTCATCAAGGAAAGATCTATGTGAAGAAGAAGTGAAACTATAAAACACACTAGAACTAATAAAGATAGTAGGTCTACTCTAATAGTTCATCCATCAGATATAGTGTATATCTTTTCTACTGAAGGTTGTAGCCTTCATCATTCTAGCAGTGAGCTTTTGGACAGTGAGTCCTCACCCCTAACAAGGTTACTTGTAAAATACTCCTAACAGGGTCTGACCTTTAACCAGGTCTTTGTACTTATTGCATTGTAAATAAAAACTCCTAATAGGGTTTCAAGATCTCCTAATAGGGATAATTATACTCAAGTATAATTCTTTGTGGGTTCTAATTCCCACCGGTGTTTTTACCTATTTGGTTTCCCCGTAACCAAAATTGTTGTGTTCTCTATTATGTTATATGAATGTGAATTTTATTTATGTTAATTATATCTAAATAAATAAAATAAATTGAATTAGATGATAACTAATTCACCCCCCCCTCTCAGGTATGCTTTGGGACTATTCTAAGATTATCTGCCCAAAAAAATTGAACTCCCATTGGGGGAAGGGTCGAACCTCAAAGACTGTCTATAAAGGCATTGCCAGGTTCTACTCATAAGAAGTGGTGGTTTGATAGGTATGGCACTTCCTTACATGAAAGTGGAAATCTTTGAAGATAAAGGGTCAATAATATCTAGCTTGGAGAATCTTATGGGTGGTGGAATCAATTGAGCCATGCCCAATTCCATACTTCCCGTTGAATTCATCTATCATCTTGGCAGCTTTTTCTCTGTCTACGCACCAGAGATAAATCCCCTCAAAATTCCTGTAGAAAAGAATCCCATTTTTTATCATGAAGTGTGCAATTTTCATTCACAAAGTGCAAATCTTATTAGGAGGGAGTCCCTCTAAGAACTGGTTGTTGAGTAATAGGTATACCAGATTTGTATACCATGGATCTTGAGTGATGGACTCCACAATTTAAGTCTGGCATTCGATGCTTGGAGTGGCCTCTGCCATTGCTTTACATAGTCCTTGACCTTAGACTATTTTCATCAGTTTCATTTCAAGATCATATTCCTAGAGGATGGACATCCATTTCCCCTGACGTTCTCCCAGTTCACTCTGTAGCAATAAAGACTTGACAGCTTGGTCCAGGATAATGGCATGCACTTTTCTGTAGAGAATGTAGCGCCAAAATTTCTTCACAGCCCAGACCAAAGAAAAGGCCTTCTTTTCCAATGGTGTGTACCAAAATTTGACGTTCTTAAAGGGGGATCTCATGAAATCAATAGGTCGTTCCTCTACCTCAACTTTCTGGGTTAAAACTATGGCAGTAGAGTGTAGCAAAGCGAAGGAATAAATGTGGAATGGGAGGGAATAGTCTAGACTTGCCAAGACTGGGGCCTCTACTATAGTCTACCTGATTTGGGTGAATTCTTGCTTCTCTTCAGAACTCCACTCAATATTAGTATATTTCTTCATCATATTGTTGAGTGGTCTAAAAATCTTAGGGAATCTGGTAATGAACCATCGGATGAAGTTTATCTTCCCAAAGAAATATCTCATTTCCTTCTTACTACTGAGCATTTGCAAATTTAGCAATGCTTCTACTCTCTCAGGGTCAATGCATATCCCTTTCTTAGAGATAATATGCCTGAGCAATTTCCCTTTAGTGACTATGAATATACACTTCTTTGGGTTTAGGGAGATACCATACTAGTGACATCTCTCATAGATCTGAGCGAGGTGGGAAAGATGATCATGCATGTCCCAGAAAAAGACTGTCAAGTCATCCATGTAGATGATTATGCATTTATTAACTAGACCTTTGAATGTGATGTCCATGGCCTTCTAAAATGTGGCGTCAACATTAAGTAGGTTGAAAGGAATTCTACGGTTTGCAAACGTCCCCCACTTGGTGGTGAACACCATTTTCATACAATATTCAAACTTAACCATGAATTTGTTATGCTTGGATTACCCATCTAAGAAGGACATCATTTGTGATCAATTTACAATTTGAAACACCTCATCTAGTGAAGGAAGAGGGTGATTATCCTTCTTGGAGGCTTTGTTCAAGTTGCATAAATCCACACACAGGTGGATCTCACCATTCTTTTTGTGCATAGGGATAAGGTTGGCAACCCATGTAGTATGTCAGATAGGAAAGATGATCCAGGCTAACAATAATTTCTAAACCTCCTAGTGGATCAAGGGTTTGATCAAAGGGTTTACCAGCCTCTATTTCTACTGAAAAGGTTTGGCATCTAGTTTCAGGGGGATGGTATGTGTCATGATAAATGTATCAAAAGTTTTGAGATCTTCATACCCCAATGTGATAACATCAATATATTCTTGGAGAACCATGATAATAGTCTCCTTCTCCTATAGGGAGCAAGAGGTACCAATGTGGACAAAATTTTCTTCATCGGCTTTACCAATGTTAACCTTTTCATATTTTGCTCCTTTGGAGGAGGATGATATATTGTCTTGTCCATGAGGGTTCGAATCAAAGATTCATTCTAGAGTGACCATCCCCTTATGAATGGTGTTGGTAGGTAGGTTAATGATCCCACCGTCTTCTTCCCCTTTCCTAGTATTATCATGATTGGTTTCTTCCATGATCTAATCTTCAAAGACACCAACATTTTCCATGAAGGCCAAAATGTGTTGGTCATCTTCAAAAACTTGAATGTCTGTTATATTGTCTGAGATGGAAGGGGTTAGGACCATTTCAACAAAGAATATCGAGAGTGAGGGCATCTAGAACATAATTTTGTTTCTAGGGAATAAGTTCGATGCAAAAAGCATCAGAATCTTTGATTAAGCTCCATGCCAGGTTATGATATGTTGCCATCCTTTTATCATGACATGTATATTGGCTCTGGACCTATTTTACAATTAGCTCTGAATCACCCATTCCTCAGAGGTGGGTGATCCCTTTTCTCAAAGCAAACAAGAGTCTGAGGACTAAATCCTTGTACTCTATGACATTGTTCGTGTAGGAAAACTACAACCTGTAGGATGCAAGGAAGGATTTTCCTCACATGTTAATTATTTCCACTCTCGTCCTACAACCTTGTTTGGATCGAGACCCATCAAAATTTAGGATCCACAAATCATTGTTAGTTTTATGGGGCTGAGGAAGTGAAGTGGCATTTGTACCGGGTTCAGGGTTGGGTGGTTTATCAGGTGATTCCTCTGACTTAGATGGTGTGTAGGGGAGACTTTCCTCTAGATAATCTTCTAGCTTAGGTTCCTAGATGAGAAACACTTCATGTGTGCCATGGGTGGATTTCTTGGTCCAAGGAATTTGGATTTGTGCTCCTTCTCTTGGAGATTGGTGATGTGATGGGTAGCGACGACAATACAAGGTTTGCACTCCAGTTCAAAGTGTTTTTTGTAATTAACCCAACACCAAGTGCCAAACAATAGGGTGGTTAGAGTTTCCTTTCTACCTTGTAATTCTACCTTGCATTTCGTCTTTGTGTCCAGATCTTGAATCCTCTGAGTGATTATGGGATCCTCCCTAGGGATGAAGTCAAAGGTCAGGATTTCCTGCGGTTGATATACCCCAAGAAAGGATTCAGAGAAAAGGACTTCATTTACTTTCTTGACTTCGGTAAGGGCTTGTTTCATTCTAGGCTATCTTTCTACCTTGATCTAATTTTATTTCCCTTTCCACAGGAACCACAGGTGGGAGAAGTCTATTAAGAAATACCCATTGAGGGCCTTTGACCAATTTTGACTCAATAACATCCTATAGGTTTCAGGAATGTCAACCACTTCGATATCAATGATGCTAGATATCCAGGGATCCTGGTGTTGGTGCCCAAAAATGATAAATTGAATTTCCTTTGGACTTGCCAATCCAATGATGGGAAATCCAATTATTTTTGGCCAACTAACGGGAATGATCGATTATGATCCTCTTCCCCTGCACTTCTGGCTCTACAGGACCAAGGCAGGTGAACCTTCACCTAAATAGGCTTTTTATAGTAGATAACTTGTGTATGGAACTCAAACTTCTATCTCTCAAAGCATGGCAAGTAGGCTTGAAATAAATATAACTGAAATCAATATATCATGAACTGTAAACTAAAATACTTTAAGTAATTGAAAGAATATTTAGTAAATGTGTATGTAATTTGAAATGAATAGATAGATAAGATATCACAAAA
>MU228461.1:118334-129889 GCA_018584345.1 Thuja plicata | reverse complement strand
TGGAACTTGGCATGGTCTTGGTTGCTTGGCATGGACCGGGAGGAGATCGGCCTTGCTTAGGAATTTTGTGCCTATTACAAGCCATATAAGTAATTTTCCACAAAGAGTTAGAGGATGAAAATTTTAGGGATTGAAGAGGGCCTAGATTTCTACCTATGGTTCGAAGCACGAGTCCTAATTCATTCAGATCTAGGAGATATCACGATTTTACTAAGACATCTATTTTGGGCATTTAATTGTTGTTGTTAGCCGACTTGTGGCATTTAATTTTGGTATTTGTATTTAATTTATGTTCAAGGCCGACCTGTGGCTTAGATTGGTATAAGTAGGGGTTGTGGGGGAAGTCTTTAGTCATTCATTCATCCATCTTGGAGAAGAGGAAGAGGTAGAGGAGCGAGTTTTGAGAGGAGCTAGTGGCTACGGCTTGGGAAACAAGGAGATTACTTGGTGGGCTTGCGAGCACAAGTTTAGATCTTCCTTGGGTGTTCCTACCAGTGTGTGGATCTGGGCTAGCTAGAGTTTAGTTTGGATCTTGTGAGATCTTACAGAGTTTCTATTTTAATTTCATTGTATTTGGCCGTAACCTGGAAGGCCTTACAGCTGGGCATGTTGGATGAAAATATGATGATTCTATTATGAGTACTATTTGCATTGTGTGGATATAAATCTCTGTATTGTTATTATCTTCTATTGTGTGGATATTTGTTGGGGGCTAGGAAATCTCCATTAGGGATTCTCCTACCTTGCACTGCATCATGAAGGCATTATCCTCAAAGGCCAGAATGGATTTGTCAAAGAACCCCTATAAATTGGGTTCTTCTTTGTCCTCTTCGTCTGTCCTGAAGAAGATGGTCTCACACATAAAAGCAGTGTGAGAAGGCTCTGTTGGGGAGGATTCTGGGGGAGTTGGATTAATAGGTTATTGTCTGTCTGACTGGGAGATCTAGATGATCTTCTTTAGTGTGGCGCAGTTCACCTTGGAATGAGAGCCAGTGTCATGCAATCTACACCATGTGGATAGGGGGTGGAATTCTGTGAGCTGTGTCGAATGTAAAATGTATATATATCTATTTGAAGCTCTTAAAGATTCAAATGATGGTTGTCTTGTTGTTGGCATAATTTTTTTTTCTTCAGGGAGATGTGAGCACTGTGTGTGGTGTGGACGACCCCTCAAAGAGAGAAGTTAAAGGTGATGTAGTTGGTTAGGGTGATAGTGGCAGACCTTAGAATGAAAGAGGGACTGTTCCCTAGTATTGAATGGAAAAAATTATTCTCTTAGATTTCTGTCAATAGATGATGGATCTGCACGCCTTCTTCACCCTGAAGAAGGTCATCAATGTCCCATTCCCTTTTTAATGTGGGAATTATACATGCAACCTTACCATAGCCCAAGAGGCAGACAGTGAATTAAAGAACCTGGGGCTAGTGGAATTCCACCACGCCCAAAAAAATTATGATCCCCTTGGCAAGATTGCCACAGCTCTTCCCCAGGCATCCTCACCCCACAAAGTGGACATTGAATATTTTTGGGCAGACTGCCAAGATAGTTTTGATCTCTAGGCCTGATAGAATACAAGGATGAGCATAGGGCTCATGAAAATGCTAGACCTTCGAACATTCCTGAAGGGCTTTACAGATGATGGGCTGCTAGAAGATCCAACATATAAACAATAGGGAATGGACAAATTAGATCTCACTCTAGTGGATTGGGCCACCCCCAAGGACCTAACAATTGAAGGGGCATGTCACCCCATTATAGAAGAAAGTCATCGATACTTTTCTTGGGTGTGTCCCAAGAGCACCTAGAAGAAATTTATAGTCAAGAAGATCATTCCCTCTTCAGCCGGTGTAGGACCTTCTTCATTTTTTGTAGCCACTGAAACAAGCACGAGTAGAGGGAAAGAGAAAGAGCATGTCCCAATTCCCAAGGCACCTCCCCAAGTTCCTACCCTTCTGATGGCCCAACTACATCAAAAAATAGAGTCAACAAAGCTGACCAGCTAGCAACTAAGCATGCAGGTATCCTTTGAACTCCTTGTAACCCCAATGGCATCTTCTCGCCCGACGGGATCCCCATCGTTGGCAACCATGATGAGCAGATAGACTTTTGCAAAGGTGGAGTCTACTAGTATTCTAGACATCAAGGCTCCGCTGGCAAGAAAGAAGAAGAAGAAAGTGACCCCTACACCAAGCACAACCGTTAGCCCTGGGATGCCAGAGATGCCCCCAGTGGATGTCATTTTGGTCTCTCCTGAACTAGAGGATATTTTAGACTCCTTGCCCCTACATGATGATTTTGATGACACTTTCTCAGTGGAGGAACCCATGGAGCTCCAACAAGATATGGGTCATGCGGTGGAAGAGATTGTAGCTCAGGACAAAGAAGATTTACCATAGAAAAGGATACATCAGAGTAAGAGGCTCAAGAAGTACCAACAGAGCTTGAGTAGGAGAGGAGAACCCAGACTTGCAGGATCAACTGTACCCTTGATCATCACACTCCAAATGCCTTTGGTAACTCTAGGTGATCGAGTACCCCAGAGCACTTTTGGTGAGGTAGTAACAGCGTCTGTCTTATTAAACTTCAGCCAAAGACCTCACCCACCTCCAGAAGATGTCTCGGTAGAGGAAAATATCCCAACAGAAGAGGCCAATGTGGCCTAGGAGTAGCAACAACAAATGGACCAAGAAGTCTTGGATAAAGAAAATGAAGAAAGAAATGACACCGGGAGGGATGAGGTCCCTAAAAATACAAATGAGATTGAAACCAGAGAAAAGGCTCTGGATAGTACAACAGAAGATGCCAGTATGGCAGAAAACTTTGAAGGTTTTGAAGAATAGGAAACATGAAAGGAACAAGAACAAGAGGAACCAAAACAAGAGGTGGATAAAGAGCTCGAACATAATGTACACTCTAGGAACATGCCACCAGATTCTGAAAGGAACCCTAATGAACAGGTACTAATGAGAAAGCCACCCCAGCTGCCCTAATGGTTGGTCGAGTCAAGGAAAAGGAAGGCTCTGGTGGTGACCTCAGGCACTACGCTCTCATTGGCAGAAATGATGGCCAAGAATGCAGAGGCTAAGAAGCCCAAGAAGGCATGCATAGTTCATACTCTCTAGACTAATCCAGTAGGTAGTACTATTGTGATTATCGCAACACCCCCACCAGATGTAGAGGCAGTGGTCGTAAGGCCTGAGGATTACAACATAACAAAAGTAGCATTGGGGAGGAGAGATAAATAGGGTGAGCTAGATTTACTGAAGGAAGCCACCAAGGTGATAGAGACCAAATACATCAAATAGGGCCAGAAGATGCATGATGAAAGAGAGACAAATTCCAATCTCCTCATGCTTCTGGCAAAACTTACATAGCCATTGGCTGAAGTCCACCCCAAAAACCCTTCATCTGGATTGCCAGTTGCACAAGGCAATGTGGATTCTCTAAGCATCATGAAGAAGAAAGCACAAGCTATGGATGGGTGGGCTGCCAAGCAAGTGACAGCTATGAGACAATTTTTGGTAGCATCCCTCCCAGACCTTTATCAAGTTGATGTCCTCCTCAACTAGGCAAAGGGCTCCACTATTATATGGGAGAAAGATCTAGCTAAGTATGAAAAATGGAAGGCCAAGCTAGAAGAGATCTACAACATAGGCGAGGAGGTCGCTAGAGAGTCCAAAATTTTGGGAGATGAATCATATGATTCCCTCCAAGCCCAGTACTCCAGACTTGTCCTTAGGGGTGAGGTATGTAAGGAAATTGTTAAGGCCTTGAAATAAAAGGTGAAAGCTACCCAATACCCCTTAGGTCTATTTAAATCTTTCATATTTGGAGTATCGCAAGTCGATCCCTTCACCACTGGGATGTGTATGCCAGAGGACTATGTCCTCAGCATGTTTGATGAGCAGATGGAGTCCCTATATCTTCCTGCTAGAGATTTTGATGAGGGTAGGCTATCAAGATTATCCAAGATGATGATCCAATCACATTATGCCATCAAGATGGTGGATGAACTCTGGAGTAGGGCCAAGGATGTTCAGGAGGCATTGGAGGCTATTCAAAGTAGGTGGGACAATATCAAAGATGTAGATGAGGAAATCATAGGCCAAGTATTGGAAGCTTGGGAAAAATCATAAGGAACAATAAAATTCTCTAGATTCCAGAGAATCTTTCCAACCCCATATTGGTTGTATTCATTTATTATTTGGGAGCCCAGTTCTCAGATCCCAGAGTTTCAGATCCTACACTTTTGTATTCTTTAAGTGACCCATGTCCCAGTTCCCAAGGATGACCGATCACTTTCAAGGTAGTTAATAAAGGTTGTTAGAAGGTAGGTAACTGTAACAAGGCATGTTAGATCAACAATAGGTTTTCTGACAGATGGTCTTCGCAAGGTGCCACTTCAATGTTACACCTGGTGCATCAGAGACAGGGTGCCACTTTCCCATTTATGAGGCATGTATCCTCGATCCCTAGGAGATTGGATTTATTTTCTCTCTCCTCCCGGCTCCCTTCTCAAGGCCAATTCTTCCACTCCTCTTTTCTTATCTTATTCTTCTGACATGGAAGACCTTTTCTGTCTCGATGTCTTTTGTAACATGGTGCAGGTAGTACCAGCCACCTAAAAATAGTATTATATTATGAAGTGTAAAATAAGTTACGTTAGTTTTAGGTCAAATGATGTGTATAAATAATAAGTCCGGCCTCATTCCAAGGGTTGATAAAATTGATGATTTTGTAGTCCATAGCTAATATAAATTTGATTTTTTTTCTCAATTCTTAGTTGCAGAGGTCAATGCTTCATAGTTTCTAAGCTTTCAGTAGTTAAATACTCCCTTGGAGCCACCATTATATCACAAACTAGTGCTTGCTAGAGATATGGTAATGATGAAGGAGGAATTTCTATCAATGATGTTGTTGGCATTCTGACTTCTGGGTTAATGGTATTTTATGCTTTGTGTTCTTTACGTCCTTTGTTCTGATGCTTAAAGTAGATTAACAACCTCCTTTCCTTTGCTACTGATAAAATATAAGCTGATGTTCTTGTGTTTCTTCATTATTTAGTGTAGTGTGTTAGAGCATTGTTGATGTTTTGAATATTTAGTATAACTATAGGTAGATGAAATATTTCTAACTCTACAGTATCTTTTGAAGTTTATTTGCTAGAATGACTGTGCGCATGCAGGAAACACCACTTACCTGAATCCCCAGAGAAGACGAGTTATGATAACTAGCTATCCACCTCAAACAAAACAATCACATCTCCCAACTGAGCCTCACACTATCTAGACCTAACTCTCACATGCTTGGAGGCCCAGGGAATCTCATTTCCCTAGACAACCTTTACAGCCAAAGTTGGCCGGTACCTCGGTACCCGGTGACAACTTACCTTTGTTGGCGGACCTAGTCCTAAAGTCCTATCAAAAGAAGCTAAAGACATTAATGAAGATTTTTTCATATCAGGAACATAGACACTTTTTGGACTGTATGGTAACTTTGGTTGGAAATTATTATTTTTAGTTCAGTGTTGCTATCAATGCGAAAGAGGGAGATTGTTGGAAAGATTTCTACAATGTAGACAATTGTTATTTTGTCATTGATGTCAAACCTTAAGTAGTGAGACTATTGTTGTATGTTTGAGTACCTTATCCATTGATTGATGAAGATTTGAAAAGAATGAGATAACAAGAAGACCAAGGAAATGGTTGAGTTATGAGTATACACCAGGGTACTTGATCATTTGGCACTTTGGAAAAGTGATACGTTGTTTATCTATCACTGATAGTTCATTGTAAGGTTAATGCCAAGCAAAGAAAATTTGATGTCGAGTAAAGAGAAAGGTGATGCTGAACAAAGCAAAGATGATGCTGAGCACCAGTGAAATGTTGAGGGAGACAGAGAAAGCCAAGAAATAGTATTTTGTTTATTGATGAGATTTGAGATCTATGGCCAACAGAGTTTATTCTATTGGGATATGCATTATTAATTAAGATTGGTCCACATTCATTTAATGCATGGGAAACTTTTATTAGCGCATGGATTCAATGTTTAATTAATGACTGTATTGGAGAAGTAAATTAAATGTAATGATGGGTCTACAATATTGATTAAGAGAAAAAATATTTATCTGACCTAGATGAAGAGGTATAATATAACCTACTATGGTTATTTTTATTGAAATAAAAAAAAAGGGAAAAAAGAAGAAGAAGGGCAATGCAAAGTATTGCATGGTTAATTGACTGATTGAAAAGACCTAACAGAGAAGTCTGAGCAGAGAAGTAGAGTGATTGATTGATGGATTTCATGGTAGATCTAAAGTTTGAGATGAAAATAGAGGCCACTTAGTGAATTAGCATTAGACATGAAACTGGATCTAGATTTGTAAAGTAAGTTGTATGTATCAGATTACACATGTTGATTACTTTCTAACCATTGTATCAGTTCAAATCCTTTAACTAGGTTGACCTAAAAGTCATTTTATAAATCCTTTGAACAAGGTGACATTTAGATTGGAATGTTCTAAGTCCTCTAACAAGGCCACTCCTGACAGGGTGATTAAATCATTTAACCAGGTCACATTTGACAGTGTGTTTTGTAACCTTTAATAGGGTTGGCTCCTAATAGAGCATCACTTCAGAAGAGTGAAATTTTTGTAGCATGTTACTAGTGGTTTTTCCCATATTGGGTTTCCAAATTAAATCATGGTGTCAAAATGTGTGAATGTTATTGTTGTGTTTTTATGTTAAGTTTTTGCAAGCTTCTTTCATTAGTACAGTAAACTACACACTTTTGTTGTTTATTGTTGTTGAACAAATCTAAGTTGTTGAAGTTGGTTTAAAGTTTGATATGGGCACATCTGGACCTAAGGATAACTGATTCTCTCCCCCCCCCCTCTTAGTTATTCTAAATTCATCCTAACAGATTTCTACGTGGGAAACAATTTTACTATGATAAGAGTATATGGATGTTCACATCCTCTTCATATTATCCCATAACATGTTCCAACTAGGATAGCTGCAATGGAATTCATCTGGCAGCTAATGTTGATAGATAAAGAACACTTGGCACCACATAGAAAGGGGACATTTACCCCTAGACAATTCAAAGTGTATCAGTTGACAATTGGGAAGAGAGCCATAGATCCAATAAATAATTGGATGAGTCACTATAAGATGAGTGTAGCCTTGTGTAGGTACAATGATATTGAAGGATTCATTTTGGGAGCCAAGAATATTTTAACTCCTACCATACCATATAACTATGTACATGAAGAGGGTATGGAGGAGGATGGTATTAGAAATATTTTGGAAGAAGGAGAAGTAATGAGAAGAGCAGACATGATCCAAGAACTTATGGACCTGGAGAGGTAGGTGAAGAGAAAGGGGATGAGTTTTGGAGGTTTCTACCCTTATTTTCCTTATCTCAAAAGGCTAGATGCAATGATTGAGAACCACACTCTTTTGTGCAATCAGATGGAAGAAGCATTAGTGGTACCAGAAAAGGGCCACAGAGAAAATTCAGAGTCTGAGTATGACGATGACAGTGATCAAGGTTGTCCTTCTCCTAGAGTTTACCCAGATTTATGAGCAGTACCATTAAAGCTTACAGCAAAAGGGAAAGAATATGTTGTTGACATGACAGAGGTCCTAGAGCATGAGGCTACTGATGAGATTGCACTTAAAAGGAAAATTTTTGATATTGGTGAGCATTCACATGCAAAAACTTATGAGAGAAAAGAAAATAAGAAACATAAGGTGAGTGCCCTTATTCCTGGCAATAAGCCTTATGATCACCAGTTAAAGAAAGAAATAAGAAAAGGAAAGAAATTATAGAAAGAGGTTGAATAATATATTGAGTTACCTCTCTTAACTGGCATTGATGAGAGGGTGATTCATCAAAAAAAGTTCCTTGATGATGACAATTTCATCAAAACTCAGGAGTTTAAAGATTTCCTTAGGTGAAATCAATATAATAAAGTAAGTGAACAACTGAGACTAGAAGGAGGAGAACCAGTCAGTAATGAGGCCCTCCTAGCCATACAAAACTATGATCCTAAATCTGAAGAAATAACTCCTAAGGAGGCAAGATAATTAGCCAAGGCCCGTGGTGTGCTACATGTTGAGGGCTGGGATTTAGCCTTAGCATTCATAATTGATCAGATAAGAAAGCAACCCAATTTAAAGTTTTCATCCAAGGTGCAAGTTGGTGAAATGATTAAAGGATTTGGATATGATCCAAATTCTCAAGCAGTTGCAATGTGGAGCCTAGCTCCTAAGGATCAAAAACCGGCTTTTCTAAATATTCAAGAAAGCATGGTAGGTAACCAGATGGTATGGTCTATGCAAAATACCAATGATATGGAGATCTCCCAAGTATTAACATATTGGGCACAATTGAATGAAGATAGGACCAAATAGTTGTCCCAGAGGTGTGACACCTTAATAGATGAAGCTAGTGCTATAGCCAAAGATAAGGAGACGTGTTACATCAAGATACATGCTCTAGAGAATACAGTTGAGGATTTAACTCAACAATTAATGGAAAATCCAGAAGCTATTCCTGCCACACCTAAAGAAAGTATAGATGTAGAGGTCCAGATAGAGTTAACAGGGGACAATGTAGAAATAGAGGAAGGGATAAGTGAACGTAATGAGATGGTCTATAGATCATTAATGAGTATTTTCCAGCATAGGATTGATATCTTAAAAGATAAAATTCATTTGATACTAAATGCATATAATAAGTTGCCTATTTTACATGTTGAGGTAACTAATTATCTCAATATTTTAAGTTCTTATTTTACAACTTGGTCAAGTAGGACACAACTTTTTGAGAGATTGGCTTCTTTACAACAACATAGGCTAGACTTGCCAGAAATAGTAACTGAGGTTGGTGAAGAGATAGCAAAGATAAATGTGACTATACCTTTCTTCAAAGGTAAGTTAAATCAGATTGAGGCAAGATTGGGACTATTTTGTATAGATTTCAACAGATCCATTCCTCTAATCAAGGGATAGGACAATTAGATTAAGGCCTTGGTAGCCTGGAGGGGAGAATTTGACAAGTTTCCTAGTAAAGAAGCATTTATTACAAATGGAGAATTAGATATGGAGTGTTACAATAAAATCCTAGATGAAGCATTCAAGGCTAAAACTGACATAAATAAATTTATGGAAGATGTCAAAGGAATTATAGATGCCAGGTGGGACAAGAAAAAAGCACAATTGCAAGATATTAAAATCTTTGGTTGGCCTTCTTAGGATGATGTTGTAGCATGGGATGTGATGACAAAGCCTAAGAAGAAGAAGTTGTTAGAATACTTCAAGGATAATTGAGAGGGGGGAGGGGGTGAATCAGTTATCAGCAACTTTAAATCTTTTATACTTGTTAATCCATACTGATATAAATTAAATGCACATTCAGATAACACATTACTCAACACATCAATTTTGGTTATAGGGAAACCAAATGGTAAAAACCCCAGTGGGAATTAGTACCCACAAAGAACTATATTGTTTATAGTAATCCCTATTAAAAGATTATTCAACCTTATTAGGAGTTGTATAATACAATGCAGTAGTATAGTTGACCTGATTAAGGGTCAGACCCTATTAGGATTCTTTTACAATAACCCTATTATGGGTTGAGGACTCACTGTCCAAGAGGTGAAGGCTACAACATTCTGGATAATTGATACACACTGTACCAATGAAATGAACTATTGCTTTGACACTGCTTGTCTGATCAGTTCCTTTTGTGTGCCAATGCTTTAAAATCTTGTAAAGAAATATAACACTATATTCTATATTCTTAATGCTTCAACATAAATATCTATATTATCAACATATGATAAATATAGTTCTGCTGCATCAACACTCTGCTCTACTTGTCAATCTCTGGCTTTCGCAACTCTTCTTATCACAAATGACCTTGTATAAATATATACACCAAATATGAGATCATGGGACCTATTAGAAAACTCTTCTTAACATCCTTGTTGGCTCTACTAAGCATGCAAGCATAATTACAATAGCGCAAGTCAATGTCGAATAGACGCGTTGCTTCACTAGGTTGGCTTCACCAATTTAATCATAACTTTGTAATCTTATTGAAATATGTTTGGCACGTTTAGATTAATATCAAAAAATCATAACTCATCATGAATATACACACACATATCCTAAAGATAGTTGCAACTCGATCAACATGTTACATATGTCAGACTTAAATCGTTAATCCTCCAAAACTGTAACCGTCAATAACATAATTACATATCTTTACTAAAAATTTGTATCTAAGTCTACGTGTATGAACATAGCATCATAAACATGTCAAAAACATGTATTTATCCATGCTATTATTTATGTCATCATATGGATAAGTACTTACAGAAGTATTGCTGTGTATTATATGTTGTCATCAATGACAAACATACAATCAATAAACTGTTCAGAATCAAATCTCCAACAATCTCCCCATTTGACATTGATGGAAACATATGATATAAAAATAAATTCTATTCATGGTCTCTTCTTTCTAATACAATCTTCTCAATATCCTCATCAAAGATTCATCTACACTACTACAGTTTCATGTACTGTGTATTCTCTGAATACTCCCCCATTGTCATACTTCCCTAATGTGTTTCTTTACTCCCCCATAGTATAAGCTTCTTGTATGTGTTCCTTGTTTGTCTTATTTTTACTAGTATATACTCCCCCATTGACATCAATGGCAAAGGGTGCCATAAACTATTAAGCTTAGGTACTACTCCAGAAGTAGAGTAGTCAACCATTCATCAGTCACACATAAGTCACACAGGACTAATGTACTTGCTACTTTCTCTAATCAGAGTTAGGAGAGGGAATTACTCCCAAATTCTCTCTTAAATACTCAAAAGTATCTTTTGCTAATGGCTTTGTAAAAATGTCTGCTAGCTGATCTTTTATGTTAACATAGTCCAATGTTACTTCCTTTTCTGCAATTTTTTTCTCTCAGATAATGGTACTTGATCTCTATTTGTTTTTTCTTTGCGTGCATCACAAGGTTCTTAGACATGTTAATAGTACTGGTGTTATCACAATGAATAACAATAGGATAGTCAACCTGAATACCAAAGTCTTTAACCATCTTCTTGATCCAAACAATTGTTGTACAATTCAGTGCTGCTGCAACATATTCTGCTTTTGCTGTTGACCATGAAATACAATTTTGCTTCTTGCTTGTCCAAGATACCAAATTTTCTCCAACAAATACTGCTCCTCCTGAAGTGCTCTTTTTTTCATCAATACAACCTACCCAATCTGCATTAGTATACACATGAAGTTGTGTATTTTATTATTTAGGATACCATAAACCATAGTCTATAGTTCCCTTAAGATATCTGAATATTATTTTGATTTCCATTAGGTGATTATGCTTGGGTTTAGCTACAAATATTCCAACAATGCCAACTGCATTAGATATGTCAGGTCTTGATTGAGTTAGATAAATAAGCTTTCCAATCATAGATTTGTACAATGTTTTATCAACTGCTGTGGAGTCATCATCTTTT